>ONZH01008704.1:0-43200 GCA_900303285.1 Rhinella marina
AGCTCAGCAGACAGTATCACACAGGATAGGATTAGATACACAGCTCATTAGACAGTATCACACACAGGATAGGATTAGATACACAGCTCAGCAGACAGTATCACACACAGCTCAGATAGGATAGGATAGATACAACAGCTCAGCAAGACAGTATCACACAGGATATAGGATTAGATACACAGCTCATCAGTATCACAGCAGCTCAGCAGACAGTATCACAATAATCAACAGTCAGCAGCAGGATACACAGGATAGGATTAGATACAACAGCTCAGGCATTAGACAGTATCACACAGGATAGGATTAGATAACACCAGCCTCATTAGACAGTATCACACAGGGATAGGATTAAGATACCACAGCTCATTAGACCAGTATTACACAGGATAGGATTAGATTACACAGCCTCAGCAGACCATTATCACCACAGGAATAGGATTAGATACACAGCTCATTAGCAGTATCACAGCAGGATAGGATTAGATACACAGCCCCAGCAGACAGTAATCACACAGGAATAGGATTAGATACACAGCTCATTAGACAGTATCACACAGGATAGGATTAGATACACAGCTCAGCAGACAGTATCACACAGGATAGGATTAGATACACAGCTCAGCAGACAGTAATCACACAGGATAGGATTAGATACACAGCTTAGCAAGACAGTATCACACAGGATAGGATAAGATACACAGCTCATTAGACAGTATCACACAGGATAGGATTAGATACACAGCTCAGCAGACAGTATCACACAGGATAGGATTAGATACACAGCTCATTAGACAGCTATCACACAGGATAGGATTAGATACACAGCTACACAGCTCATTACACAGACAGTATCACACAGGATAGGATTAGATACACAGCTCAGCAGACAGTATCACACAGGATAGGATTTAGATACACAGCTCATTAGACAGTAGGATCACACAGGATAGGATTAGATACACACAGCTCATTAGACAGTATCACACAGGATAGGATTAGAATACACAGCTCAGCAGACAGTATCACACAGGATAGGATTAGATACACAGCTCATTAGACAGTATCACACAGGATAGGATTAGATACACAGCTCAGCAGACAGTATCACACAGGATAGGATTAGATACACAGCTCAGCAGACAGTATCACACAGGATAGGATTAGATACACAGCTCAGCAGACAGTATCACACAGGATAGGATTAGATACACAGCTCAGTAGACAGTATCACACAGGATAGGATTAGATACACAGCTCAGCAGACAGTATCACACAGGATAGGATTAGATACACAGCTCATTAGACAGTATCACACAGGATAGGATTAGATACACAGCTCAGCAGACAGTATCACACAGGATAGGATTAGATACACAGCTCATTAGACAGTATCACACAGGATAGGATTAGATACACAGCTCAGCAGACAGTATCACACAGGATAGGATTAGATACACAGCTCAGCAGACAGTATCACACAGGATAGGATTAGATACACAGCTCAGCAGACAGTATCACACAGGATAGGATTAGATACACAGCTCAGCAGACAGTATCACACAGGATAGGATAGATACACAGCTCACAGGACATATCACACAGGATAGGATTAGATAACACAGTCAGCAGACAGTATCACACAGGATAGGATTAGATACACAGCTCAGCAGACAGTATCACACAGGATAGGATTAGATACAACAGCTCATTAGACAGTATCACACAGGATGGATTAGATACACAGCTCATTAGACAGTATCACACAGGATAGGATTAGATACACAGCTCAGCAGACAGTATCACACAGGATAGGATTAGATACACAGCTCAGCAGGCAGTATCACACAGGATAGGATTAGATACACAGCTCACAGACAGTATCACACAGGATAGGATTAGATACACAGCTCAGTAGACAGTATCACACAGGATAGGATTAGATACACAGCTCATTAGACAGTATCACACAGGATAGGATTAGATACACAGCTCAGCAGACAGGTATCACACGGATAGGATTAGATACACAGCTCAGCAGACAGTATCACACAGGATAGGATTAGATACACAGCTCGCAGACAGTATCACACAAGGATAGATTAGATACACAGCTCAGCAGACAGTATCACACAGGATAGGATTAGATACACAGCTCAGCAGACAGTATCACACAGGATAGGATTAGATACACAGCTCAGCAGACAGTATCACACAGGATAGGATTAGATACACAGCTCATTAGACAGTATCACACAGGATAGGATTAGATACACAGCTCATTAGACAGTATCACACAGGATAGGATTAGATACACAGCTCATTAGACAGTATCACACAGGATAGGATTAGATACACAGCTCAGCAGACAGTATCACACAGGATAGGATTAGATACACAGCCTCAGCAGTACAGTAATCAACACAGGATAGGATTAGATACACAGCTCATTAGACAGTATCACACAGGAATAGATTAGATACACAGCTCAGCAGACAGTATCACACAGGATAGGATTAGATACACAGCTCATTAGACAGTATCACACAGGATAGGATTAGATACACAGCTCAGCAGACAGTATCACACAGGATAGGATTAGATACACAGCTCAGCAGACAGTATCACACAGGATAGGATTAGATACCAGCCAGCTGATCTAGATCACATACGAGGTAGGATTAGATACACAGCTCAGTAGCCAGTATACACAGGATAGGATTAGATACACAGCTCAGCAACAGTATCACACAGGATAGGCATTAGATACACAGCTCATTAGACAGTATCACACAGGTAGGATTAGATACACAAGCTCAAGCAGACAGTATCACACAGGATAGGATTGAGATACACAGCCTCAGTAGACCAGGTATCACACAGGATATGATTAGATACACAGCCTCAGCAGAACAGTATCACACAGGATAGGATTAGATACACAGCTCAGCAGACAGAATCACCACAGGATAGGATTAGATTACACAGCTCAGTAGCAGTATCACACAGGATAGGATTAGATACAAGCTCGCAGAATCACACAGATAGGATAGATCAGCTCAGCAGCAGTATCACACAGGATAGGATTAGATACACAGTCTCAGTAGACAGTATCACACAGGATAGGATTAGAATACACAGCTCAGCAGACAGTATCACACAGGATAGGATTAGATACACAGCTCAGCAGACAGTATCACACAGGATAGGATTAGATACACAGCTCAGCAGACAGTATCACACAGGATAGGATTAGATACACAGCTCAGCAGACAGTATCACACAGGATAGGATTAGATACACAGCTCATTAGACAGTATCACACAGGATAGGATTAGATACACAGCTCAGCAGACAGTATCACACAGGATAGGATTAGATACACAGCTCAGTAGACAGTATCACACAGGATAGGATTAGATACACAGCTCAGCAGACAGTATCACACAGGATAGGATTAGATACACAGCTCATTAGACAGTATCACACAGGATAGGATTAGATACACAGCTCAGTAGACAGTATCACACAGGATAGGATTAGATACACAGCTCAGCAGACAGTATCACACAGGATAGGATTAGATACACAGCTCAGCAGACAGTATCACACAGGATAGGATTAGATACACAGCTCATTAGACAGTATCACACAGGATAGGATTAGATACACAGCTCATTAGACAGTATCACACAGGATAGGATTAGATACACAGCTCAGCAGACAGTATCACACAGGATAGGATTAGATACACAGCTCAGCAGACAGTATCACACAGGATAGGATTAGATACACAGCTCAGCAGACAGTATCACACAGGATAGGATTAGATACACAGCTCATTAGACAGTATCACACAGGATAGGATTAGATACACAGCTCAGCAGACAGTATCACACAGGATAGGATTAGATACACAGCTCAGCAGACAGTATCACACAGGATAGGATTAGATACACAGCTCATTAGACAGTATCACACAGGATAGGATTAGATACACAGCTCAGCAGACAGTATCACACAGGATAGGATTAGATACACAGCTCAGCAGACAGTATCACACAGGATAGGATTAGATACACAGCTCAGCAGACAGTATCACACAGGATAGGATTAGATACACAGCTCAGCAGACAGTATCACACAGGATAGGATTAGATACACAGCTCAGCAGCAGACAGTATCACACAGGATAGGATTAGATACACAGCTCATTAGACAGTATCACACAGGTAGATTAGATACACAGCTCATTAACGTATCGCACAGGATAGGTTAGATACACAGCCAGCAGACAGTATCACACAGGATAGGGATTAGATACACAGCTCAGCAGACAGTATCACACAGGACAGGATTAGATACAAAGCCAGCAGACAGTATCACACAGGATAGAATAGATACACAGCCCATCAGACAGTATCACACAGGATAGGGATTAATACACAGCTCATTAGACATATCACACAGGATAGGATTAGATACACAGCTCAGCAGCAGTATCACACAGGATAGGATTAGATACACAGCTCATTAGACAGTATCACACAGGAAGGATTAGATACACAGTCAGCAGCAGTATCACACAGGATAGGATAGATACACTAGCTCAGCAGACAGTATCACACAGGGATAGGATTAGATACACGCTCAGCAGACAGTATCACACAGGAGTAGGATTAGATACACAGCTCAGCAGACAGTACACACAGGATAGGATTAGATACACAGCTCATTTAGACAGTATCACACAGGATAGGATTAGATACACAGCTCATTAGACAGTATCACACAGGATAGGATTAGATACACAGCTCAGCAGACAGTATCACACAGGATAGGATTAGATACACAGCTCAGCAGACAGTATCACACAGGATAGGATTAGATACACAGCTCAGCAGACAGTATCACACAGGATAGGATTAGATACACAGCTCATTAGACAGTATCACACAGGATAGGATTAGATACACAGCTCAGCAGACAGTATCACACAGGATAGGATTAGATACACAGCTCATTAGACAGTATCACACAGGATAGGATTAGATACACAGCTCAGCAGACAGTATCACACAGGATAGGATTAGATACACAGCTCAGCAGACAGTATCACACAGGATAGGATTAGATACAGACACAGTAGGATAGATACACAGCAGCTCAGCAGACAGTATCACACAGGATAGGATTAGATACACAGCTCATTAGACAGTATCACACAGGATAGGATTAGATACACAGCTCATTAGACAGTATCACACAGGATAGGATTAGATACACAGCTCATTAGACAGTATCACACAGGATAGGATTAGATACACAGCTCAGCAGACAGTATCACACAGGATAGGATTAGATACACAGCTCAGCAGACAGTATCACACAGGATAGGATTAGATACACAGCTCATTAGACAGTATCACACAGGATAGGATTAGATACACAGCTCATTAGACAGTATCACACAGGATAGGATTAGATACACAGCTCAGCAGACAGTATCACACAGGATAGGATTAGATACACAGCTCAGCAGACAGTATCACACAGGATAGGATTAGATACACAGCTCAGCAGACAGTATCCACAGGATAGGATTAATACCAGCTCAGACAGTATCACACAGGATAGGATTAGATACACAGCTCAGCAGACAGTATCACACAGGATAGGATTAGATACACAGCTCAGCAGACAGTATCACACAGGATAGGATTAGATACACAGCTCAGCAGACAGTATCACACAGGATAGGATTAGATACACAGCTCAGCAGACAGTATCACACAGGATAGGATTAGATACACAGCTCATTAGACAGTATCACACAGGATAGGATTAGATACACAGCTCAGCAGACAGTATCACACAGGATAGGATTAGATACACAGCTCAGCAGACAGTATCACACAGGATAGGATTAGATACACAGCTCAGCAGACAGTATCACACAGGATAGGATTAGATACACAGCTCAGCAGACAGTATCACACAGGATAGGATTAGATACACAGCTCAGCAGACAGTATCACACAGGATAGGATTAGATACACAGCTCATCAGACAGTATCACACAGGATAGGATTAGATACACAGCTCAGCAGACAGTATCACACAGGATAGGATTAGATACACAGCTCAGCAGACAGTATCACACAGGATAGGATTAGATACACAGCTCAGCAGACAGTATCACACAGGATAGGATTAGATACACAGCTCAGCAGACAGTATCACACAGGATAGGATTAGATACACAGCTCATTAGACAGTATCACACAGGATAGGATTAGATACACAGCTCAGCAGACAGTATCACACAGGATAGGATTAGATACACAGCTCAGCAGACAGTATCACACAGGATAGGATTAGATACACAGTTCAGCAGACAGTATCACACATGATAGGATTAGATACACAGCTCAGCAGACTGTATCACACAGGATAGGATTAGATACACAGCTCATTAGACAGTATCACACAGGATAGGATTAGATACACAGTTCAGCAGACAGTATCACACATGATAGGATTAGATACCCATCTTAGCAGACAGTATCACACATTATAGTATTAGATACGTAGTTTAGCAGACAGTATCACCCAGAATAGGATTAGATACACAGTTCAGCAAACAGTATCACACATGATAGGATTAGATACGCAGCTTAGCAGACACTGTCACCCAGAATAAGATTAGATACATAGCTCTGCAGACATTATCACACATGATAGGATTAGATACGTAGTTTAGCAGACACTGTCACCCAGAATAGGATTAGATACACAGTTCAGCAGACAGTATCACACATGATAGGATTAGATACGCAGTTTAGCAGTTTATGCCCTATAACAATTACCATTTAGAACTCCATATGACTAGATGAATCCGATAGTATAAATAACTTAATTTGTAAAATGGTGGTGACAGAATCCCTTTAAATTCAGATATTAACTAGTAAAACAATGCGCCACCTGGTGTCTGAAAGTTGTATTACAATTTATCCAATTTAGTTATAACGTCACTTCGTGACACACATCTCAGGACATGTTGAGATAAGTGATCAGTTAAGTGTGGACACATCTGTACCTCCTCATAGAAACTGATTAAATTGGTTTGACATGACTTTATCCCTCATGAAGCCATGCTGATATGGAGTTATTTGCTTATTTTCATTGAGGTACTCCAAGATAGCATCAGATAGCACCTTCAAACAGTTTACCCACAACAGATGTTAAACTTACCGGCCTATAGTTTCCGGGCTCTGTTTTTGGACCCTTTTTGAATATTGGCACCACATTTGAAATGTGCCAATCCTGTGGAACACTCTCTCAGTATAGAGTCCTTAAATATTAGAAATAAGGGTCTGGCTATGACATAAATTAATTCTCTTAGGATACGGGGGTGTATGCCATCCGGTCCTGGTGATTTCTCTATTTTAATCTTTTTAAGACGTTGTTGTACTTCTTCCTGGGTCAGACAGGGCACTTTTAATGGGGAATTTACTTTGATATTCTGCTTTTTTTATTCAAAGTATTTATTTATCATTTTACAGATTACATTACAACAGTAAATTGTAACAACACAGTCATTATACTGTGCAGTAACAACCCATACATAGTAAATCTCTATAAAAGGTTATCCGTGACAGTCTTTCAAGTTTGCGAAGTCATTGTTGCTACTGCGAGTGTAAGTACAGAGATCAGATACCATTCTCACACTAGTACACACCCCACCGCGGGCCATAGAGCTCCCACCATCAGCTTAAACTACTGAAGTCCTACCATCTATCCAGAGACCTCAAATTTTGTCAAACTTCTCTGGACACCCTCTAGCTACGTAAGTCATCTTATACATTGGCAAGGCCGCCTCTATAAGTTGCATCCAATGCTGGAATGAAGGAATCTTAGGAGGTTTCCAATTCAACAGAATAGATTTCCTGGCATAAAACATTAACAACCTGTATAGAATCCTGGAATATTTGGTCTGTAATAAGTCTTCAACTAGACCTAACAAGCTATTCTCAGGGGAACATACCGCTGCCACTGGCAGCCCCAGCTTCAAGTTTAAGAACTCATCGATCGCTGACCAGAACTCCGCTATCTTGGGGCACTCCCAAATCATATGAAATAAGGTACCGGTCCCTTGGTTACATCTAGTACATAGCGAGCTACTTAGTTGGTTCTTCCTTTCTACCCTGACTGGGGTCAAATACACATGGTGCAGCCATTTAACTTGAATTAACTGATCCCTAAAGCATATCACAGTGTTTCTCCAATTGTGCACAGGTTCCCTCTTGTGCCTGTCTTCAAGGCTGGGAATGTCTCTTTCCCACCCGGGGAGGCGAGACAAGACATGAGCGGTGAATAAAAAGAAGATACTGGTTTACACAAATCCTTTCGTCTAGCTATTTTTTCAATTTCACCATATTCGATCTTAATTTTGCCCTTCCCAAATTGTTCCGAACAGGCATGACGCAACTGGAAGTATCTAACAAGACTAGTCTGAGGCAAACCAAACTCGGCCTTCAAGTCCATAAAGGTTTTAAAGACGCCTTCACTATATAATTGCAACAGATATTTAACACCATGCTGTGGCCAAAACTCGAAATCAGGCAAAGAATACAATTGGCATAACTTCGGGTTTCTCCATAGGGGCAGTACCAGGGACCAACTCTCTCCCCTCCCCGTCACCCCACGCCCAAATCAAGTCTTTACATATACTTATAACATAAATCATATTTGATGTCAAGGACCTGCCTACATGACCACCCGCCCTGTACAAAAGATTTGTCAAGGCTTCGTAGGATCCCAAAAGTTCAGCTTCTAGGACTATTGCTGGATTATTTGCATCCACCCTTATCCACCAGCTAGCGTATGTCAGCTGAACGGCACAATAATATCTGTACAGATCAGGTAATGCCAGGCCACCTCTAGTGTATGGCACTAGGGTATCTCTAGCCAACCTAGGTTGTGAATTGGCCCAAAGAAACTGAGTTAGCATCTTATCCAACGCCACAAAATGAGATTTCTGAAGGGCAACTGGCGTCGCTCTATATACATATAGAAGCTTAGGCAAAAGTATCATCTTAAGGACGTTAATACGTCCCACTAGAGACAAAGGAAGAGTTTCCCATGCTTTAAAGGGGTTGTCTCATCTCGCTGTTACTAAGATGAGAGGAGACACCCTTTCCGACCACCTCCCGGCTGGGAAACAGCAGAGCGCTCCGACTCCCTGCTGTTTCTGTAGCTCTCATTGCCGTGCATGAAAGCTACAGAAACAGCGTAGCACAGAAAGCTAAACTGTTCGGGAAACACCATAGCTTTCTGTGCTACGCTGTTTCTGTAGCTTTCATGCACGGCAATGAGAGCTACAGAAATAGCAGAGCGTCGGAGCGCTCTGCTGTTTCCCAGCCGGGAGGTGGTCGGAAACGGTGTCTCATCTCGCCTTAATAACAGCGAGATGAGACAACCCCTTTAAGCTTGCGGACAATATGTTCCATAGTTGGAGTGATATTTAGCGCGCAAAAAGTTCTGAATACCCTTTTGTATAATAATTCCCAGGTATTTGAATTGATCCACTATCAGTAGGTTGGACTTATGCGAGATCAAAGTCTCATCTTCCCCATCTACCAAATACAGCACTGACTTGGACCAATTCACTTTTAGTCCAGAAAAGGACCCATATTCATTCACTAATTCTAATAATGCTTCTAGTGATCTCCCCGTGTCCTCGAGATACACCAACATATCATCCGCATATAAGGATAACTTTTCAGTTATACCTGCAATATTCCAGCCCTCAGTACAAGCAGAGGAGTGACAGAGGCTCCATCACCAAAGCAAATATCAATGGGGACAACAGGCACCCTTGACGAGTACCTCTATGTAGTGGGAAGGGTTCAGATAGATATCCATTGACTCTAACCCCTGCCATGGGCTTCAAATAAAGAAGCTTTAGCCATTTCACAAAATTACTGGGGAATCCAAATCTATCAAACACCTCCCAAAGAAAGACCCACTCTACCGAATCAAACGCTTTTTCATTGTCCAACGAAGCTATAGCCCGGTTACCCATATTATCATGTTTGATTTGCAAGTTAGTGTACAGTCTTCTAAGGTTAATGTCTGTAGATTTCCCTGGCATGACACCAGATTGATCTGGTCCTATAATAGTCAAAATGACTCCCGCCAATCTAACAGCCAGGATCTTTGACAAGATCTTAGCATCTAGATTTATAAGTGAAATTGGACGATATGAACTACATTGGTCTAGTGGCTTCCCTGCCTTATGTATCACCACAATGGTGGCTTCATAAAAGGAGGGCGGCAACGTTGAGTTATCCAGAGCATGCTTAAAAAGCACATCTAGCCGGACACTAAGCTCTTTAGCGTAATTTTTGTACCACTCAGCAGGAAAGCCATCAGGACCCAGGGTCTTGTGTGACGCCATAGAATTTATCACTAATTGAATCTCCGATTCAGAAATCTGAGTATCCAACATCTCTCTCTCTTCTCTAGACAACCTAGTAAAGGTAATTTGATCTAAACAGGCCCTCACCTCCTCAACCGTTGCGGAACTACTTGACCTACATAGTTGACTGTAATAAGATGCAAATTGAGTGCAGATTTCTTCTGGCTTGGTTACCACCCCCCGGATTCCACCTCCTATGAGTGGCAATAGCTGAAATGCATACTCCCCGCAACACTGCTTTATATGCCTCCCATTCTATTATCGGGTCTGACGAGCCTTCATTTGCCTTCCAATATTCCTCT
This sequence comes from Rhinella marina, assembly GCA_900303285.1. Classification (NCBI taxonomy): domain Eukaryota; kingdom Metazoa; phylum Chordata; class Amphibia; order Anura; family Bufonidae; genus Rhinella; species Rhinella marina. The sequence goes on from ONZH01008704.1 coordinate 10,783, forward strand.
AGCTCTTGGCTACATTTAACTTCTACCGGGAGGACCTGCAACCACATGGGATTAAGTCTCCATATTCTAGTGGACCATCTAGGGGCTGGGAGAGGATCAACTGTAACGGGGCATAATCTGAGATCCCTCTGGGTAAATAACTTGCGTCTCTCACCATGCATAGAGAGTCGGGGCTGCCAAATGCCAAATCAATTGACATCGTATCACTAGAGGCAGAGTGACACAAAAACCGCCTCGTGGCAGGGTTTCACCATCTCCACAGCTCTTCCAGATTATGTGCCTCAGCCCAGCTACCTAAAACTGGATTGTGCCTGGTGGGGGTCTAAGTTGGTCTAGCTGACTGTCCGAAAACCGCATTGAAGTCTCCCAGCAATATAACTGGAGAAGGGGGTAATTGCGTCACCCTATTCATAATCTCATCCAGCACAGGCCTGCTACAAGGAGGAGGAACATATACACCTGCTACAAATATTGGTCTACCCCGTATCGAACAGTCTAGAATAACAAATCTACTTTGAGGGTCTGACTGCACCGTGTGTAATTGAAGTGGAAGTTTCTTACTAATCAAGACCGATACACCTCTTGCATTATTCGTATATGTCGTGTGATACGTCTGTCCAACCCAGGGTCTTCGGAGGGCCAACACTTTACGATCTTTTAAGTGAGTGCAAAATAAGAGTCCTGCAAAATAACTATATCAGGGTTATATTGCTTAAGATAATTAAAGACCAAAGCTCGTTTGATCTTACAATTGAGACCTCGGACATTCCAGGAAATTATCTCAATTGTCGCCATGATACAAGTACCAGTGTATATCTTTGAGCAGAAGGCGCCATGGTGACATTCACACACACACTCACACCATCCTAAAACGTCCCATCCCCCTCCCTGCTCATACATTTCCCAACTTGTCTGAGCCTCGGATCCCAAACAAACCTCAAGTAAAACGAAAGCCTAACCTAACACTAGATAAGACTAATACCCTATCTCATACTAGAAATAACTCCCTCTGCCCCAACACTCCTCACATTCTCGTATTATCTGTAATCAAACTTCTTACAGATCAGAGCTATGAAGTAACACTCCTATACTAATTAGTCTAACTCTCCCTAACCTCCTTGTATTGATAGAGTACCCAACTCAATTAAGATAGAGGAAACAAACGGACTACTCCATAACCATTACATTTCAAATCCCTTTCAGAACTGGTTCTCTCCCCACTCCCCCATATTCCACACATATGCATAGAGTTATCTACTTGTAAGTGTAAACAACTGGTGAGAACCTCTCATAGAAGAAAAAAAAAACCCTCTCTAGTATTCTTAACATGCAACGAAATGTCCTCATTCCCTTGGATGGTGAGTATCCAGCCAGTCAGATGCTTCTTCTGGTGTTTGAAAGAAGCGGGTGTTTCCATCCACCTGAACCCACAATCTGGTCGGATAAAGCATGGCGTATTGTAGGCCAAGTTCTCTCAGTCTGGCACGAACTTGTGTAAATTGCTACCTTTTTTTTCTGCACTTCTGTAGTAAAATCCGGATAGAAGGATATTTTGGTATTCTCGAATAAGATGGATCCTTTCTTTCTGGCTGCTGCAAGAATGCTATCACGGTCTCTGTAATTTAAAATCTTCATTATAAACGGTCTCGGGGGTGTACCCGGCGGCAGGGGTCTGGTTGGAATTCTGTGCGCTCGTTCGATGAAGAAGCATTGCGATAGCTGCAAAGGTGACAAAAAGGTGAGCTCTGTACCCTAGGCCAAGTATACGAATATTATTATGCCTGTTGCGGTTTTCTGCATCTTCCGCTCTGGCCTGAAGTGTTTTCACTTGCTGAAAAAGCGAGTTTGTTAACTCAGAAGTGCCATGCACAGTGTCTTCCATTTCTCCATCTCTACGTTCCACCTCTGTATGCGATTTCTCATTTTCTCGATGTCATGTCTCAAGTAGTGTTGAGCGAGCATGCTCGGCCGACTACTGCGCCATGCTCGAGTCCCCTCCTCGCACGTTTCTTGGCTGCTACGCAGCCAATCAGCGTGCGGGGAGGTACTGGCATTCACTGTAATGCCGTAGCCATGTTGGCTACCGGCATCACAGTGATTGGCTGTCCGGGAACACGTCATCTGGTGCTATATAGCACCCGGTGACATGTGACCCGGCTCAGTCTGAGTCAGGGAGAGCTGCTGCAAGGAGGGACAGATAGTGTAGGGATAGAAAATCGCTAGGCAGGGCTAGTTTTTCTGTTGAAAAGACCCAAAAGCCCTTTTAAGGGCTATTATATCTGGCTGCAATAGATTTTTTTTGTGGGGGGTTAAAATTGCGCAAGGTGGCCTGACCTTAATACCACCTGCGCAGCTTGTACAGTATAACGTTTGTGTATCCTATATACCTGACATCTGTTATAATTTTTTTTCTGCCGCTAATCAAGGCGACAGTACCTGCGCTGCGTCTGCTGTATAATGTTTGCGCAAGGAGGCACAGATAGTGTAGGGATAGGATTTGGCTAGGCAGGGCTAGTTGTTCTGTTTAAAAGACCCAAAAGTCCTTTTAAGGACTGTTGTTATCTGGCTGCAATGTTTTTTTTTTCTTTTGGGTTAAAAATAACGCAAGTTTGCCTGACCCTAACACTACCTGCACAGCATGTGCATTATAACGTTTCTGCATTCTATATGCCTGACATCCGGTGTCATTTTTTTCTGCCGTTAATCAAGACAACATTACCCGTGTTGCATGTGCATTATAACGTTACTGTATCCTGCATACCTGACATCCGTTGCTATTTTTCTGCCGTTAATCAAGGCGACATTACCCGTGTTGCGTGTGCATTATAAAGTTTTTGTATCCTAAATACCGGAAATCCTGTGGTTTTTTTTTTTTTTCTGCCGCTAATAAAGGCGACATTATCTGTGTATTGGAGTGCCTGTTCCTTGTAATTTTCGGCAGCCCTTTCACTTTGTGCATAGGCTTTATGAGTGTAGGAGTCCAACGACATGAACAATTGTACCACAATGTGAATGAGGCCCTCCTTTATGTGATATACCGGTTGTATCGGAGTGCCTGTTCCTTGTAATTTTTGGCAGCACTTGTGCTTTATGTACAAGTAAATATATGTTTCCTAACAATATTTCCTCTAAAATCAATGTTATCTTCGGTTTTGGGGGTTATTCTTGTCATTCCGTAAAAGTGGCGTAATACTCAGACAATATTGTTCACTTTGGAGTCCAAGATGCATCCAGACATCCTCCCCATGCTGTTCCCAAACCATTTCAGTGGTGTTTCCACCATTTTCTCACCTTTCCCTATGAACCAGACACCCTCCCCTCTTCAGAGCAGGGGGTGCCTGGTTTAGTGCTCGGGTTCTCTCACTGACTTCCATTGTGCTCAGTCGGGCACTCGAGCACCGGCTAGTGTTCGACCCGAGCACCTGATCACCCAAACACTACGGTGCTCGATCATCACTAGTCTCAAGAAATTAACATCACTTTGAAGGTGAACTATTTTTGCAATGAGGGCTGCCTGACAGGATGCTATGGCAGATATAATCTTCTCTGTTTGAGATGAATCATCAGATTGAACTCCTCCTCAGTATGGCTCATGTTATCCATCAAAAGTTTTCCTGAATTATGAGAGGGCGCCGAGCTGGTCTTTCACCCCATATATGATCCGTAAAAGCTCTGTATAGGAATATATTCAGTATAGGTTGCCACTGAGTGAGACAGACATACGATATGGGGTCATTCAGGAGCCTATAAGCGCCAGCAATAAGCTTTGTAGATATACACAATACTGAGTTCAACTGCAGGATAGATTTATACAGCGGAATACGAATAGCAGCTTCACACTCTCATAGAACAGGCACCACTGCATGTATTTATAGTCGAATGCATCCAGATTAGAGTTCATACAGCAGGTTCAGATATTCCACTAGCAGAAAGTAAGAGGCAGATTATCAGGCTCCTATCTGTACACCCCACATGTACTAATGCTATATATCCCCCTTAAGTTGGATAACGGCAGTCCGCACAAGGTCCTTCATATATGGTCACTGGCAGAGGGTTAATATAAAGCCACCCCGCGCCAAGCCAACTTCCTACCCCAATAGGATAATGTATGGAGTGCACAAAGAAGCTGGATGTTTCACCTCCTCACCCCCTGCCTCGTGGTCCGGTCACCAAGATGGCCGCCACTCTTCCCGCATCTGTTGCAGCCGCTCCTCCGCTGGTGAGTGTTACTGCCCTGCTCCCCTGACGCCTGCACCAGATCTTCTCCTGTGCACCTTAGCGCACTGATACTGCAGCCAGTATCCCGTGCTCTCCCTTCCGTCTCGCTGGACCAGGTTGCTGGGCTCAGGTCTCTGCTGCCGGTAATGGCGGGCCCAGTGTTTCTTGCAGCGCACGGTGCCCGCTCCTTCCCGCCTCTCGTTCCTCCTCCAGAAACGCCACCGAAGCTCCCAAAACTGCTGCCACTGGGAGGTAAGCTTTCAGGATGGCCTCTCAGGTTATTTTAGAGAGGGTTAGGATAGGGATGTTCAGGATTCCCACAGGATGTTAAGGAGAGCCTCCTAAGTAGCGTCCTCACTTCATGATAGCCAGGCCACGCCCCCCTTATATTCTGCATTTCATCTGACAGTTTATTTTCCTCAGTGAATACAGTGGAGAAAAAATATTTAGTAGCTTTGCTTTCTCCTCATCGCTCTCTGCAACTCCTCCCTCATTACTCTGTAAGAGGCCGACACCTTCGGTCTCTAGTTTGGCTGCTTTTATTTGTCTTTTACATATTCTATTTTTTTCCTTATAGTTTTTCAATGCTTCATCGCTCCCCTCCTGTTTTAGTGATTTAAATGCTCTCTTTTTGTCATTTATTGCCTTCTTTACAGTTCTATTTATCCACATTGTTTTTTTTCTTGTTTCTTAACCTTTTATTCCCATAAGATATGTACCTCTCACAATTCGATATTAGGATGCTTTTAAAAATCTCCCATTTTGTGGCTGTATTTTTATTTTTGAGGACTTTGTCCCAGTTAGTTAGGCCTATGGCCTCTCTTAATTGGCTAAATGTAGCTTTTTTGAAGTTTTGGTATTTTTGTTCCTCCCTGAAAAAACACTCTGTTGAATGACAATTTGAAGGTTATTATTTTATGGTCACTATTTCCCAGGTGTCCCCCAACCTGCACATCATATTCCTTCATATATGAGGCCTGTCACTGCCTCACACTAGGTTAAATGTTGTGATTGGTGATGAGTGAATCGACTTCCGATGGTACCAAGGTACCACTAGGAACCGAACCGGTACCAAGGTTTTTTATAGTAATAATTAATTCCTGAAGTTATTACCTGAAGTCTTGCGTGACTTTGCAAAGTAAAAGCTTTTGGCTCATCGGAGCCAATACATTCTAATATTTTAAGGAGCGGGAACTCCGTACAGTATTACAACAAAGTTGTTTGCTAATCGACTTCGGATTTACCATCCGAAGTCGATTCACTCATCCCTAGTTGGTATACCTAATATCACTGTATGAACAATTAAAGGTTAAAGGGTTTTCCAAGATATTTTTTAACTGATCAGTGTGGGTCCCCTGCCAATCAGCTCTTTGAGAAGGCATCGGTGCTTTCAGTAGTGCCTTCTCTCAGCCCACCAAACACAGCGCCGTACATTGTACAGTGACTCTGCTTGGTATCGCAGCTCAGCCCCATTCACTGAAATGCGGCTGAGCTGTGCCTAGGCCATGTGGCTGATCAATGTGACGTCACATGGCCTAGTCAAAGCTGCGAGAAAGTCGTGGCAGAATGCAATTCCTTCTTAAACAGCTGAATTGCGGGGGTCCCTGGTGTTAGACCACTGTCGATCATATACTGATGAAATATCCAGAGGATAGGTCATCAGTTAAAATATCTCTGAAAACCCTTTTTACTTCTTGTCTGATTGTGTTAGGTTGCCAGGAGATTGATCTGGATCTGCCTCCTGATTGTTTAGTCTAGTCCTAGCTGTGCTAGACTAAAAAAATACATATGCAAGCTCTTAAGAGCTACTGTAGGCCTAAGTTCAGAGAATCTCCATCTCTGAGACTTCTACAGCCAAGGACACTATTTTACCATCAAAGTGAAAGATATTTTATTTTTTTATTTTCTGAAAATTGTCAGTGGAGTCCATTTTTCAGGATCCCATGGTGTCTACTCAGTATCTCAAGAGTTCAAATTTTGAATATTTGAAATGTGAATTAAGTTTTCTAATAATGGACCAGAACTCCAGACTTTTCCTTGACATGCTTTAAATTTTTCATATTTTGAAATCAGTGGGCAAAAAAATCTGCTTTAAGCTGCTTCATACCATAACTACGGAGTAGTGCATATGCTGTAGACAGCTGTGCAGACTCCATGCCACATGAGTTTAAACTTAGATTACCATACAGTAGAACCAGTTCATCTCACAGGAATCTGGATTTTATGCCTGTAATAAGAACCTTGAAACAGTTACATTACAGCTACACAAAACCAGCCTAACAACATAATTTTTATTTGCACTAGTTTTCCTTACTTTTCCCCCAAAGTGCCACAACTCCATTAATCATAACGCACACGTTTTTGATTTACAGGAAAGTGTAGCTCTCCCATTATAAACCCCCTAACTATTGGCAACATTTTTGCCTCTCTGTATATCAGCCACCACAACTTCTTTGTATTTTCATTGAAGTGGCTGCATGGGGCCTTGTTTTATGAGGGGGAAATGTTATTCATTTTGATACTGTTTGGGGAGTACATATAAATTAAAAAGGCATTTATACACATTTTTCTTCACTGTACAAAACAAAAGGTTTTTGGTCTTTTCTTTCCTATGTCATTTATGTTTCCTACTAAATAACCTAATAAACTAAAAGTATAAATGTATCCCTTATCCACAGTACAGGGACTAACTATTAGACCATTGGACCCCCACTGATGACAAAAACAGGGACCCCATATCTCCAAATTGAACAGAGTTGTAGGTCAAGCATGAACACTGTTGCTCCATTTATTCTGTATGGATATAGCCAGTGATACATGAGTACAGCTCTCAGCCATTTCCAGCAGTCTAGTAGAGATGAGTGAAGTGGCAGTTTGCATACTTGCCTGCTGCTGCATCCATTTGGGGGTTTTGGGACCCCCTTCCACATAATCATTGGGGATTCCAGTTGTCAGATCCCCACCAATCTAATATATCTTCTTCTAATGGGCATACCCAGGGCCGAAAAAAGCTTAATTTAGGCATCTGGACACAAAATGTGATGGGGGCCCAATAATTAAAATTTTTAACATGGCTGAAGGAATAACTGTGTTGGAGTACCTGTCTTCTACTGCCACATTTCTGTTGTCCTTTGTCCAATGTGTAGCATTCAGAGCCTTCTCTCGCCTCTCTAAACTTCAACCTTGTACAGCACTAGGTGTGAATGGACAGTAGCCGCTCAATCTTCTTTGGATCATAGCTCAGCATCTACTGAGATCTGCAGGTAGAGTAAGTATCATCAGGCCCAACCTACAGCACTGGTGGGGCCCCCTCCTGCTAGGTGTAGGAGGCCTCAGGGCTAGAGCCTCAGGTGCTGGTTTACCATGTGACCCTGCATGCATCAATGCCGGATTACGTGGTGCACCACCATTCTGCTTTGACTAGTGTAGGGACAGGATGCTGCTGCAGTGAAGGACAGTGTTAGGTTTTTATTTTTGGTAAGTCTGTGGGTGACCTGTAGGTATTTACTGTATGTGGGTGCAATACAACACCCTGGCACCACTGACACAGAAATACAATACTTAATCAGGCTGTTCTGTCTGTGGGTGACCTGTAGGCATTTTTGGTCTGTGCAATACAACGGCTTGGCATCAGTGACACAGAAATACGCTACTGTTAATAATGGGCTGTTAATTCTGTGGTTGACCTAAAGTCATTATTGGGGTTCAAAACATCGCATTTTCATCCATCTTACTGTTATAGGAGATTTAATCAGTCTGTCAATTGTGTCGGTGACATAAACCAATTTTTAGGAGGGCTATAGGTCATCTCAACTGCATTCGTGACACAGAAATACAAAAGCTAATCTGTCTGATAATTCTGTCAGTTACCTATAGCCATTTTTTGGGGTGTAAAACACTTCATTTGCACCTGTGACACAGAAATACAACTTTTCGTCTGTCAGTCAATTTGGTGGGTGACCGTAAAAAAAATGAGAGGAGCATCAAATAGGGTCCATGGTTGTGGTGTTAGTGGAGCTTCTGCTGTAGGGAGAAGACATTGTCGATCTGTGTCAGCTACTCACCTAAATAAAAAATCTTCCTCTGGTGCATGCAGGCGACAGGACATTTTGTGACATTTTGTAGGCCCAAATACCACTCTAAGATTGGTGAGGCCAGAACAAGTAGAGGTGGTAGCAGACCGTGCCTCCAGTTCCTTCACATTGTCTCCCACCCAGTCAACTGCTAAAACCGCATAGTTGGCACCAGCGGCCTAAGGGCATCCATCTTCCACCTCAAATCCTTGCACATCAGCCAAGCAGTCTGAGTCCCAAGTCATGAAGCAGGGCCATCCACCTAGTCCTGCCCCAGAAGTGGAAGAGATTGAGTGCACTGAAGCCGAACCCATGTTTGAAGATGAGGACATGGGAGGACCACCACAGCGCGTCTCTGATGATGACGACAAAACACAGGTGTCAACTGCTGCAGCTTTCTGCACTGTGCAGACTGGCAAGGAGGGCAGGGGTGAGGAATGGGTGGAAGATGATGTGGAGGATGATAAGGTCCTAGACTTCACATGGCATCCAGGTCATCAGAGTGACGTGTGCAGCTCGGAGGAAGAGGTGGGGGTCAAGCAGCGCCAGCCACACAGCAAAACAGGAAGTAGGGTGGAAAAGCAGAGTGGCCGGCCTCCAGCCAGTACGTCTGCTACTGCCCAACATGCTGAGTTACAGAACACACCAAAGCTAGCTCAAAGAAGTTCCTTGGCAGGGCAGTCTTTTAGGCAATGTGCTGACGACAAGGCACTGGTGGTTTGCACGTTGTGCAGTCAGAGTCTGCAGCGAGGCATACATTTTCTTTACCTGAGCACCACCTCTTGGTGGTGCTCTTCCTCCCCTCTGGAATGACAGAGCTACCTAGCACCCCACAAAGTGAAGATGTAATAGCAACACCACCAGTGTCACCAAGCATCTCCACACTGTCCGATGGAATTGTTCAGCTGTCCATCCCCCAAACACTGGAGAGAAAGAGGAAGAACCACCCTACCCACCTCAAGCCCTGGCCCTGAATGCCAGAATTTCCAAATTGCTGGCCTTTGAAATGCTGCCATTCTGTCTGGTGGAGAAACTTAAAAACTTAATGATGGCAGCTGTCCCACAGTACGTGGTTCCCAGCCACCACAATTTTTTTCCCTGCATGAACAAGTGGCAGAAAAAAATCAGGTGTGCGCTGTACAATGCCAGTGCAATCAGTGGCAAGGTCCACATAATCAGTGATACGTGGACCCAGTAATGTTATGTCTCTCTAACTGCCCACTGGGTAAATGTAGTGGTGGCTGAGCCTGAGGTGGAAAGTGGTTTTGCGCTTGTCCTACTGCCACCGAGGATTGCTGTACGCTCCTCGGTTCCTTCTTCTGCCTCTTACTCCGCTTTCTCCTCCTGTTATTCCTCTGCCGCTTCATCACGTCACTGCAACACCTGCATCAGCAACTTCAGCACAGCCAGGGGTAAACGACAGCAGGCTGTTCTGAAACTCATGTGTTTAGCGTAAAAACTCCACACCGCGCAGGAGCTGTGGATGGAAGAACAGACCGATAAGTGCCACTGAGCCTCAAGCCCAGCCTGGTGGTGTGAGACAATCTTGTTGCAGCTCTGGGCCTAGCCAGTTTGACACACATCCGTTGCCTGGTGCATGTGCTGAATTTGGTGGTGCAGAGGCTCCTGAAAAATTACCCTGATATGTCAGAGCTGCTGCAGAAAGTCATGGCCATCTCTGCACGCTTTCAGCATTCTCACCCTGCTGCCTGTCTGCGCTGCAGCATAACTTCTGCCTTCCCGCTCACTGCCTCATATGCGAAGAACCCACAAGGTGGGACTCCACCTTGCACATAATGGAGAGTCTGTGTGAGCAGCAGCAGGCGATAGAGAAGTTTCATCTGCAGCATGCATGGGTGAGTTGCTCTGCGGAACAGCACCACTTCACCACCAGTGAGTGGTGAGTGGGCCTTCATTCAGGACGTGTGTGCCATGTTGCACTGTTTTAAGTACTCCACCAATATGGCCAGCACCAATGACACCATCCTAAGCGTTACTATTCCACTTCCATGTCTCCTTGGAAAAATGCTTCAGGCGATGACTGATGAGGCTGTGGCACAGGAGGAAGAGAAGGAGGAACAGGGATCATTCCCACGTTTATCAGGTAAGCCGTCCACAGGTGGCTTGGAGGGTGGGTTCCTTCACCGACAGTGGCCAAGTGCATAACTGTCCAACCAGGGCACAGTTTTGGAGGATGAGGAGGAGGATCCACCTTTATAGAAGGGTGGCACCCAGATCAGCTCATGGGTATCACTGGAGCGTGGCTAGGGGGATACAGAGGACACAGACAATACACTTCCCACGAAGGACAGCTTGTCGTTGCCTCTGAGAAGCCTGGCACACATGAGTGACTAGATGCCTCATTGCATGCACAATGACCACTAAGTTACCCTCATTCTTACCAGTTCTGATTACTGGGTGACCACCACCTCCTACTACCAGGACAACGTGTTATCCTCACTTCCATTGGAAGATGTGTGAGTACAAGCACACTCTGGCAGGCCCGTTATTGATGGCATTCCCACCTGACAGCAGAGGCTCAATGGAAGCACAAGGCAGAGGCGAAGTCACCAACGCAGCTGGGGCGCCACCAGCACCTCAGAACGGAGAGTTAGCATGGCCAAAATGTGGAAAACTTTTGTCAGCACACCACATCATCCAGCACCACCATCTGATACGGACCGTCTTTGCAGGAGGCAGCGTTTCAGCTAAATGGTGGAACAGTACGTGTGCACACATCTGCATGTACTGACTGATGGGTCTGCCCCATTCAACTTTTGGGTCTCCAAATTGGGCACTATATTGTTCGAACGTGTGTTTAGCATGGAGGGGGTGATCACAGACAGGCACATCCACCAAAAAAGAAAAAAACGTAAGAGAAATTTAAAAAAATTTAAAAAAAAAATTTAAAAATTGTTGGATACCTCCTCAGCCTCTTCCACCACCTCATGGCTCGAGATTATTATTAGAGATGAGCACATTTTTTAAAAAAAAAATTCTATTTGATCGATTCGCCGAATTTTCCAAAGCGATTTGATCCGAATTAATTTGTGGAAAATTGCATTAAAAACAGCTACTTCCTGGCTACAGAGAGCCTGTATAGTAGTGTAGAACACTGTGCCTTGCAGTAACATGCTGTGGTAGTGAAACAATACTGTGAGTCAGTATCACACGCAGATGACAGGCGTTGCTCGTTTTTGGCCAGTTATGGGGCCAAAACTGACCAAATCACTCAAGTGTGAACTCAGCCTTACAGGTCAATGTTAGCGCCAGGTATAAAGAACCGTGCAGAGGCCCAAGATCCTAGCGTGAAAGAGCGCACTCCTTTTACACTGATTCACTGATTCCACATAGAATTCTACAGAACCTGTTCTATTAAACGCTTATAGAAGTAGAGTCCCGCCCCCCCCGACAGAGTGGAATGGGTGTCAGATGTAAGTTTGTGTTGACGTCACTGAATTTTTTGCCTTCCCTCTGATCTGTCAGAACAAAAAACCCCAAAAAACGGATCCTGTCTGTGGAGCACCCGCCTTCAGTCAGCATTTGGTCAGTAATCCATCAGTATTGCTAAAGCCAAAAAACAAAAGTGGAGGAGTAGATCCAAAACAGAGATGACAAGTGAATGGAATATTTGTATGTCTTCTGTGTTTTGTACCCACTCCTGCTTTTGGCTACAAACTCATAAGTCAATTCTGATGCAAAATAAGGATCATGTCATGCAGGCCTTACAGCTGCTACGTAGACAGGATCCGTTGTGTGTCTCATTTTACCTTTCTTCTGACAGATCAGAAGAAGGGTCAAATAAATGATGATGTCAGCCAGGCTGAAAGGCAAAATAGTGGCACAGTCATGAAGTGGGGAGGGTGGGAACAGCATGAGAAGTCCACAGAGTGGCCCAATGACATAGTGGTGAGGTGGAAGCACATGAGAAGACCACAGAATGGCGCAATGACAGTGTGGAAGTGGCAGCATCATCAGGAGGCCACAGAGTGGCACAATGACAGAATGTGGACATGGCGGCAGTAGCAGCATCAGGAGGTCACAGAGTGGCACAATGATAGTGTTGAGGTGGCATAAAGACAGTGTGGAGGTGTCTGAAGGTGGCAGTAGCAGCATTAGGAGGCCACAGAGTGGCACAATGACAGAGATGGCAAGGGGAAAGTTCCTATCACCACTAATGTCTGTGCTCGAGGAATTGATGTAGTGTCGATTGTTGTCTGATAGAGTGGCAAGGTGACATAATGTGGAGGTGGCAGCAGCAGTAGCAGCATCAGGAGGTCACAGAGTGGCGCAATGACAGAGTGGGGAGGAGGTGGCAGCAGTAGCAGCATCAGGAGGCCACAAAGTGGCACAATGATAGTGTTGAGGTGGCATAAAGACAGTGTGGAGGTGGCAGTGGCAGCAGCAGAAGGCCACAGAGAGGCACAATGACAGTGTTGAGGTGGCACAATGACAGTTTGGAGGTGGCAGCAGCATCAGGAGGTCACAGAGTGGCATAATGACAGTGTTGAGGTGGCATAAAGACAGTGTGGAGGTGGCAGTGGCAGCAGCAGAAGGCCACAGAGAGGCACAATGACAGTGTTGAGGTGGCACAATGACAGTTTGGAGGTGGCAGCAGCATCAGGAGGTCACAGAGTGGCATAATGACAGTGTTGAGGTGGCACAACGACAGTGTGGAGGTGACAGCAGCAGCATCAGGAGGTCACAGAGTGGCACAATGACAGTCTGAAGGTGCAGCAGCATCAAGAGGAGGCCACAGAGTGGCACAATGACAGAGAGGGGAGGAGGTGTCGGCAGTAGCAGCATCAGGAGGCCACAGAGTGGCACAATGACAGCGTTGAGGTGGCATAAAGACAGTGTGGAGGTGGCAGTAGCAGGAGGCCACAGAGAGGCACAATGTCAGTGTTGAGGTGGCACAATGACAGTTTGGAGGTTGCAGCAGCAGCATCAGGAGGTCACAGAGTGGCACAACGACAGTGTTGAGGTGGCACAACAACAGTGTGAAGGTGGCAGCAACAGCAGCAGGAGACCACAGAGTGGCACAGTGACAGTGATGAGGTGGCACAATGACAGTGTGGAGGTGGCAGCGGCAGTAGCATCAGGTGGTCAGAGTGGCACAATGACAGGGTTGAGGTGGCACAAAGACAGCGTGGAGGAGGCAGCGGCAGCATCAGAAGACCACAGAGTTGCACAATGACCGTGTTGAGGTGGCACAACAACAGTGTGGATATGGCAGCAGCAGCATCAGGAGACCACACAGTGGCAAAACGACAGTGTGTTGCATCAGGCGGGAGGCAGCATCAGAATAGTGGCCGAGGCAGGTAGCCAGAAGAAACTGGTCTCTTTTGTCAAGGTTTGGGTGAGGCAGCATGGATGATCTAGTCTGATGCATCAGGCATTGGTGGGTGGAAATCCTGGCTGATCCACGCTGATTCATCTTCACAAAGATCAGTCTCTCCACATTTTGGGTGGACAGGTGAGTTCTCCTTGGGGTAAATATGGTCGCTGTGATGCCACACTACTGGCTGAGCAGGACAGCTTTTCCAGGGAAAACTTGGCCAGTTGCAGCCACAAATCCAGTTTGGCTGCCCAGTAGTCCAGTGGATCTTCAATGACGGTAGGGTGCACTCCAAGTATGCCACCACCAGTTGGTTCAGGTCCTGCTGGTGAGTAGTTTCTTCACTATGCAGGTGAAGAAAGATGCTCATCAGTGACTCTAGACTCGGGCTGCTGCTGGTGGAGCTGCTACTGGTCCTGCCACCCCCCCCAACAGCCATAGCAGTGGAACGTGAGTGCAGAGGGCCCTCCCCAGTCAGACCTGCGAGAGGAGAGACAATGGCGCAGATAGGCAACAGCCAACTGACTAAATAGGATGTCTCTATAGTAGTTCAGTTTGTCCTCCCTCTTGGCAGGTGTAAAAAAGGGGAATTTCAGTCAGCATATCCCAGTGAGCAGGTGCACGTTGCTATGGCTAAATGCACAAGAAAAGGAAAATACATACAATGCAACGGCACACTGCCAACCAGATAAAGCACAAAATGCCATAGAGATATGAGATATTCTGAAGCTAATGCTATGCTTGTTTAGTAAATTAGAGATTCTTGGCAAATATATTTTGTACAAAATTATCTGGGCCCGTCCACCAAATCGTCAAGGTGATCTCTGTGTCAGGGCTGGGATACACAGACAAGGGGAAAGTGATCCCTAAGCTAAATCCCAACCCCTTTCCCTGCCTATTGCCCACTCAGGCTAACCCCTGAGCCGACAACCTGAAGACTTGAAATACACTAGCAAAGTGCAGGGGATGGGAAGACAAACAAGACAGACAAACAAGAACCAAATGAATAGTCAGGTAGCCGCGTCAAAACCAGGAGAGTACATCAGGAACAAAATCAGCAAGCAGAGAGAAGTCAAAAACACACCAAGGGTCAAGGAACAACAAGAGACTAAACTGCAGAGCAAAAATAACAACCAGGTAGTAGCAAGGAACTCTAAACACTGGCAGCTAGGAAAACATTAGAGGGATTTAAATACCTAGCAGACCCCACCCAACCAGCTGACTGGGAGGAGAAAGCAAGGAACCAAAACTTAACTCCTGAAATACCAAATAAACAGAAAATAAACAGACACTATATTGCTCGCGTTTTCCGGCGACCAGTAACAGGCCGCGAGCAAGAGTGCGCACCAGCCACATCCCTGGCACTTATGACCGTCGCGCGCGTCCCCTGCCAGGACGCGCATCCACAGCCAGAGACCGCCGGCTGGAGGAGGAGCCTGCCGAAATAGCGGGCGAAGCCTGACCACGGGCAACCACCTCGCCACCAGAGTCAAGGGCAGGACCAGCACAACGGGTGCAATGACTGCCGGTCCTGACACTCTGTAGGACGGGAACCTAACACTATTTCCTACCTGTTATGTGCCAACCTTGGCTTCCGTATAATCAGGAGGTGTTTGGTTCCACATGCATGCTGGGTCCACTCTGCCTTTTGCCATTTATGGTGCTTCAAAGGCCTCCACTAATGCAGGGATGCAGGTACCAACATGCATGCCGAGTCCACTCGGCTTTATAGTTACACTAATAAAAATCAGCCTATGGGGCAGATGGGGCTAGTCAGAAGTGCATGACCAAATGGAGTAGCCACACCTCCAGTACAAACTTTCAAAGAAAAAAAGGGGAATTTCAGTCAGCACATCCCAGTGCGCAGGTGCACGTTGCTATGGCTAAATGCACAAGAAAAGGAAAATACATACAATGCAACTGCACACTGCCAACCAGATAAAGCACAAAATGCCATAGAGATATGAGGTATTCTGAAGCTAATGCTATGCTTGTTTATTAAATTAGAGATACTTGGCAAATATATTTTGTACAAAATTATCTGGGCCCGTCCACCAAATCGTCAAGGTGATCTCTGTAGGACAGGAACCTAATACTATTTCCTACCTGTTATGTGCCAACCTTGGCTTCCGTATAATCAGGGGGTGTTTGGTTCCACATGCATGCTGGGTCCCCTCTGCCTTTTGCCATTTATGGTGCTTCAAAGACCTCCATGCATGTTGGTACCTGCATCCCTGTAGTAGTGGAGGTCTTTGAAGCACCATAGGACGCAGAGACAGTTGTCTGTTACATGAAGAAGCAGACAGCTGGAATCGACTGCCTGCTTCTTCCATCCTCCCTCCCGTCCCCACCTGCAGCTCTCCGTACCTCCTGCTGCATTCTGTACCTCTTGTCTAGACGGTGGGCAGGGCCGGCCGTCAGTCAGCATTGGCCCCGCCCCCTCCAGACAAAAGAAGCTGATGTCCGGCTGGTGATGCTGCTGCCACTAAGAAGGTAAGTATAAGGTTTTTTTTTTTTTTTTTAACTTTCTATGAGGGGCAGAAAGGGGTGTATTATCTCTGTACTGTGACATCCCTGTGTTTATTATCCCTGTACTGTGACATCATTGTGTTTATTATCTCTGGACTGTGACATCACTGTGTTTATTATCCTGTACTGTGACATCACTGTGTTTATTATCCCTGTACTGTGACATCACTGTGTTTATTATCTCTGGACTGTGACATCACTGTGTTTATTATCCCTGTACTGTGACATCACTGTGTTTATTATCCCTGTACTGTGACATCACTGTGTTTATTATCCCTGTACTGTGACATCGTTGTGTTTATTATCTCTGGACTGTGACATCACTGTGTTTATTATCCTGTACTGTGACATCACTGTGTTTATTATCCCTGTACTGTGACATCGTTGTGTTTATTATCCTGTACTGTGACATCACTGTGTTTATTATCCCTGTACTGTGACATCGTTGTGTTTATTATCTCTGGACTGTGACATCACTGTGTTTATTATCCTGTACTGTGACATCACTGTGTTCATTATCCCTGTACTGTGACATCATTGTGTTTATTATCTCTGGACTGTGACATCACTGTGTTTATCCTGTACTGTGACATCACTTTGTTCATTATCCCTGTACTGTGACATCACTGTGTTTATTATCTCTGGACTGTGACATCACTGTGTTTATTATCTCTGGACTGTGACATCACTGTGTTTATTATCCCTGTACTGTGACATCGTTGTGTTTATTATCCCTGGACTGTGACATCCCTGTGTTTATTATCCCCGTGCAGTAAGGGCACTGGGTGAGATTAGCTTATAGTGGGCGGAGTTAGGGGTGTGGCCTTGTGCTGAAAAAATTTGCCGCGGCGCGCTATGCTGGTTGGCACATAACAGGTAGGAAATAGTGTAAGGTTCCCGTCCTACAGAGATCACCTTGACGATTTTGGTGGACGGGCCCAGATAATTTTGTACAAAATATATTTGCCAAGAATCTCTAATTTACTAAACAAGCATAGCATTAGCTTCAGAATACCTCATATCTCTATGGCATTTTGTGCTTTATCTGGTTGGCAGTGTGCCATTGCATTGTATGTATTTTCCTTTCCGGGTGTAAAAAAGGCCCCCATTTTGGACCAGTAACGAGGATCTAACATGGTGGAGAGCCAGTAGTCATCCCTCTGCCAAGTGGTGACAATTTGGCTGTCACTACGCAAGCAAGTGGGCATGCATCGGGCCATTTGCGCAAGTGACTCGGAGGGACTTCTTACCTCCATCTCCACTGCATACTGCCACGGTGTGTCTGGGTTCTCTGCCTCGTCCTCATCGCCCTGTAGCTCCTCTGGCTGCTCCTGCTCATCCTCTCCTGTCACCTGTGAAGAAAAACCACCCATTTAGCTACACATTGCTTGTGCTCCAATGTCCTCCTCCTCCTCCAGTTCAGCCCCCACAGGGCTCATGTGGCCGTGAGATGAAGTCGCCACGTCTGCAGTCCCCTGACCAGCCAGATTTACCAACATCTTTTCTAGGATATGAATCAGTGGAATGACGCTGTTCATCCCATAGTCCACTTGGATCATCAAGA
This sequence comes from Rhinella marina, assembly GCA_900303285.1. Lineage (NCBI taxonomy): Eukaryota > Metazoa > Chordata > Amphibia > Anura > Bufonidae > Rhinella > Rhinella marina. Next base: position 28,505 of record ONZH01008704.1, read on the forward strand.
AATTGTTTATGGCCTTTCTCTGTTCATACAGTTGGTCCAACATATAGAGGGAGTAATTCCAATGGGTGGAAACATCGCATATCAGCCTATGTTGGGGGACGTCATTTTGCCGCTGTAGCTCAAGGAGGGTGTGCTTGGCGGTGTACGATACGAGTGGCTGAAGCTCATGCAAAGTTTTCTGGCAATTTTTAGGATGTCTTGCAGATGGGTAGAAGACTTCAGGAACCACTTGACAACCAGATTGAACACATGCACCATGCAGGGCACATTTCACAGGCCTCTTTGATGCCGACACCATGTTCTTCCCGTTGTCGGTCACTATTGTTCCAATTTTGAGTTGTCGCAGGGAAAGCCAGGATTGGATTTCTAGATGAAGGACACGGAGCAGTTCCTACTCTGTGTGACTCCGTTCGCCCAGGCCGAGTTGTAGAACCGCGTGACACCGCCGTGCCCTGCACTGGTGGGGCACAGTGAATTGTCCCTGCAGTGGTGGCTGAGGACACAGTGGAGGATGAGGAGGCAGTGGCAGACATTGTCGCAGGACCAACGGCAAGACAATGTGGAGACGGAAACGGCGTTGCCTGGTAGAGATGAGCGAATCATCGATGAATTTATGACGATTCGTTCATTACTGCACAAATTATGAAAATACAGTCTAAGTGTTGTTAGAAGTACGCTATTGAACTCAATGCGTAAGCATTAGCGTAAAAAGTGCGCACGAATCCTTAGCATACTGTTGACTCGCGATTGCGTCATACGCCCGTGGCTAGGCCGCAGCGTACAGTACTCAGAGGCAGTCCATATGAGGTAGAAAAGTAAGGTGCTCACTGTTGGCTATCTGGCTAAGTGCATAATTTACTAAAAACACCATACAATAAGTGCATAATAGGACACATTGCAGTACCTGAAAAAGAATACACACAATGAGCTAAGGTGCTTGAACATTACTGAACCTGTAAAAACATTATTGCTAAAATACAGCAAAGACATAATTATGCAAACATTTAAGTGCAATAAATTTCACATTTGCAAGCATAATAGGCTCAGATATACGTTTGAGTCTCTCCTCATGGCTGCTTGGCATAAAACACTGGAACACAGTCCAAAATTCAATTGTAATCCGGGTGAGGTAATTTTGTAATCCAAACAGGTAATGTGTAATCCACATGGATAATATAAAATAGCAGCAAATAGAGAACCCTTTTTGCAAAGCGGGCTCCCAAATAACCTGAGAAGGGGGGAAAAAGGAAAATAGGCGCGCTTAGGCGCAACTGGGAATTTTCTGCAGAATTGGGTGGTCTGGGTGGTGGTCACACTGGTGAGCGCTGCAGCCACTTGCAACTTCACTTTTCCAGATACTCCTGCCTGGACACCAGGGGTAAGGACTTCTGGCTGCAGCGGTTCAGAGAAGGGAAGAACCGCCAGCTCCCCTGACTGCTGCTGACTTCATTTTCCAGGGTAGTTGGTACTGGATCACCGTGGAATGGAAAGTAAAAGATGATGTCGTCAGCTGACCCAGCTGAAAGGACTGTGATGGTGGTGGTGGTGGCAATCCAGGGAACAGAGGCTCCGGCTGTGGCTTCTCCCTGAAACGGAGGGTGCCATCTGGTGACTCCTGTAGGCAGCACATGTGTCCTTCGCCTGGTGGTTCCTCCGGCCAAACTTCTGGTGGTGATGCAGGTACCAGGGGCTTAGACAATAAGGTAACCCCAGTAGCAAAGGGGCCTTTCAGGAATGCCATGGGGGTATATTCCACCTGATCCCCCATGTATAGGCTGTGATGGGCACAAGCCCTCAGTTCAGAGTCCACCACTTGGAAAGGGAGGGACTACAGCACCAGCAACTTGGCCAGGAGCACATTCTGCTTCTGTGCCGTTGAATGAGTACACGAATACTGCTGTCTCTTGGCAATCGCTTCGCTGATCGATTGCTGATGAGGAGCAGGAAGAGGAGCAGGAGCATCAGGACCAGCAGATGATGGGAAGGACAGACAGCTCCCTTCTGCTGAGGTGGTGGAGTCTTGACTGCCTGAAATCGTGTGCGTGCCACTGCGTGATGCTGCGGCTGCTGCAACAGGCTGGACCAAAACACTGGAGCCACAGTTCTCCCACGGATGTCTCCTCCACGTCTTGGCTGGCCAGTATCTGCTGACTGTCTTCTAGTAGCTCGTCCTCTCTGTAAAGTGGAGCTGAGCCCACAGCATACAGTACTTGTCTGGTGGAGGGAACAGAAAAGGCCAGAGGCAGGTTGAGGACAGATGAGGGTACAGGGCCTGCTCCCGGGCCATGCCAACTAAGAGTTGTGTCTGAATAACCCACCAACTCTTGGCTGGGGGTGTCTGATGTCATTTGCGAGTAAATCGAAGACGAGTCAACCATTCAAGAACTGCTGGGTTGCTGGTCAAGACATGACCGCTAGATGACATCGGGAGCTCAGGCCTCTCAAAGTGACCGCTGCTGCCACGCCCCCTTACGCTACTGCAATCGGTGCCTGCACCAGAAACATTTAGGCCTTTGCCACTCCCCTGTGCAGGGCCTGTCACTTCTGTCTGACATATTGTTAGATCAAATAAATAAATAAGAAGAAAATTAAGACATGCCAAATAGGGCTGTAATTTTCCCACTTCACCACACTTCACGGCTAATAAGCCCTTTCTTTTTTTTCTACCACTAATACACACCAAAAAAGGCTTTACTACATGTAACTGCATCACACCGAAAAAGGGACCATCTCCACAGCCATTTTATAATCAATAATAAACTTTATTTCAATATAATAAATATAAAACATACAAGATTGAATCTTTAAAAAATATTGTTATGGTGGAATGTCGCAAATGAGACAAAGAAGCACCTAAACTACTGGGGGTCGCGGTGGGGGGCACCCCAGAGACCACAGTACCCAAAAATATCACTAAGTAAAAGAAAAAGTATGCTGTCAACTATATATGTGGACTGGGCTCAAAAGCATAATGACATGAAAAAGAGGCAGCATATCAAATAAGCAAACAAAGATTACATTAGCAGGTACCTAGGGATTCGGGGTGACTCCCACCGCGGCCTCCACCCAACGCCGTTTCGCCAACAGGCTTCTTCCAGGGGATAAAGTGCTATATGGTAAATCCCCTCCCTTTATAGTACCCGGGATGAGACACAGCCAGAACCAATAAAACAATAACCATCACCTACTACAAAATCACACTAGGGACGCCGAAAGGCCGGAAGATGACGGTGGGGTTGCGCCGGAACAGTTGAACCGCGAGTCACCAACGGTCACTAGAGACTCCATCTCACCGGCTACAAGCCCACCAAAAATGGCCGTGCTAACTCCAGCAATTCCAAAAGATGTCACTGCAGACTGAGGACCTGCATAGCCCACTGTCAAAGGATGGTGGGCAGTTGTTAAATAAACACAAAGAAAACATTATTTTGTGAAAGATATTTAAATAAACAAACCTTTAAAGTAAACTGGTAACATCTTCAAAAGTTCCCTTTTGGAAATGTGCAAGATGATGAAAATATATTAATTGGCATCATATGTAGGTAATAAGCTACAGTAAAAAAACATAATGAGCAAGATAAACTGTTTATGCCAAGCTTTATAAAATAAATACAAATAAGAGTCACATTTTATACCATATAGCAGAAATCATAAAACCAACAGCTTCAAATATTGGCTTTTATTTAAAAAAAAAAATGGGCACAGCTTTTTTTGTGTAGCTCTAGTAAATTATACCCTTAAACAGTATGAAATAAGTCAAAGACAAGTCCATCTGCTTTGAATAATTTTTAATTTCCTCTTCTGTCTTTCTCCCATTAGCCATACCTTTGAGATTTCTACTAAATTCTTTCATTTAGTTTATCCCATCTGTATCCAATTACACAGGTCCTTAACAGAGCAAAATATGTTGCTTTATGGTCATTTTCAAGCATCAACTTTGCAAGGTTCAACAATAGGTATCCAGAATTGTGCTCACCTTAAAGGGAACCTGTCATCAACTTTATGCTGACCGTACTGAGGGCAGCATAAAATAGTGACAGAAATTCTGATTTCAGCGGTGTGTCTCTCTTGAGCTAAAAGTGAGTGGTTGCTGAGAACCAACATCACAAACATTGCATCCCAGGCCTTGAAAAGAGTCATATCTACCTGAGAAGAGTCATGGTTATTCCTAATCTCCTGCTCTCCCCACCCATCTGCTGATGATTGGCAGTTCTCTCATAGAGAGAAAAGGAGAAAACTAGGTAGAAGACTGTCAATCATCATCAGGTGGGCAGGGAGAGCAGGAATTCATGAATAACCATGACTCTTCTCATGAAGATTTGACTCTTTTCCAGGCCTAATCTGCAATGTTTGTGATGTTGGTTCTCGGCAACCACTTACTTTTAACTTATAATTGACAGACCGCTGAAATCAGCTCACCTGTCTCTACTTTATTCTGCTGTTAGTATGGGTAGCATAAAGGTGATGACAGGTTCCCTTTAAGTAAATACACTCGTGCTGACAGTCTGGAAAGAACATGTATCCCTAGCTCTTTCTTTTCACCTTTCTTTACTACATTTACTTATAGCACTTCGATTTTCTACACTACAATAATTTGTTGCTACCGTGATAAAACATCCATTAATTTATACCAGTTCTTGATTTATTTGACTATGCAACTTAAACAATTGTATACCACATAGATCTTAAAAAAAAAAAGAAAAGGTACAGCACTGGTTGTATATACAAAGCACATGAAACTAGAAAAGCCGTGAAATGTAAGCACAGGATATCCTATACATTTTTTTATGTAAAACATAACTTTTCCAAAACCAACAATACAAAACTGATTAAACATTTCAACCATTTGTAACCGCTCAATCAACTTGCAGCAAATCAAGTACTTCCATATCTCACCCTGCTTTGATATAAAATCGTATGTCTTTACAAAAAGGCTTTATTTGAGAACAATCCCACAAATCAAACAGCAGGTTTGCTTTTTTCCCCTTTCCCTTAAAAATAAACCTTTATTATTTCCTTTCAACTATCCATATAGTACAATTCCTTATGGGAATATAGCCTATTAACTTGTAAACCCTCCCCCTTCCCCCTCACTCCAACCATTTCCATCCAACCAACTAAACAACCCAAGTAAAAATAAAACAAAAAACAAGCACCTTGGCGGTGGAGGACAGGCCGGAGGGAGAGTGGGTGAAAACCTCCCAACTCCCTCCATCCCGACCCACCCCACTCTATCCTCTCAGTTCACGTCTTTCCTCCTCCACCATCATCCTAGCCCACATTTCCTTAGTCTTTTTTTGGAGCCAATTATTAGTAATACATATTCTCAGATAGGATAGTATTACCATGCACTCCTTTATGTAGTATATAGTAATATATCTTAAATGACCCTAAACACATGCTTCAAACCTATGTGGGATGTCAATCTTATAAATTATGGATATCTGAAATCAAACACTGTTCCAAAAATCTTGGATGGCCCCACAGTTCCACAACATATGTATATCTCCACTCCTTCTTCCCCACATTTAGCGCAACTAAAGATCTTATTTCTATAAAAGTTAAACAACTTAAATGGGGAGCAGCAGAGACGATGTACTATAAAAAAAAAAACTGTCAATCTATGTGCTGGGTTCAGGGGAGTGGGATATTTTTATACCTAAATACTTAATATAATCCTCATTACTTTTAATCTCTAATGTCCCTGGTTTAAAACCTACTAGATTACAGTGCCTTGCGAAAGTATTCGGCCCCCTGGAACTTTTCAACCTTTTGCCACATTTCAAAGCTTCAAACAAAAAGATATAACATTTTAAATTTTTGGTGAAGAATCAACAACAAGTGGGTCACAATTGTGAAGTGGAACGAAATTTATTGGATCATTTAAACTTTTTTTGTAATAATAAAACTGAAAAGTTGGGCATGCAAAATTATTTGGCCCCCTTGCATTAATACTTTGTTGCGCCACCTTTTGCAGCGATTACAGCTGCAAGTCGCTTGGGGTATGTCTCTATCAGTTTTGCACATCTAGAGACTGAAATTCTTGCCCATTCTTCCTTGCAAAACAACTCGAGCTCTTTGAGGTTGGATGGAGAGCGTTTGTGAACAGCAGTTTTCAGCTCTTTCCACATATTCTAAATTGGATTCAGGTCTGGACTTTGACTTGGCCATTGTAAGACCTGGATATGTTTATTTTTGAACCATTCCATTGTAGATTTTGCTTTATGTTTGGGATCATTGTCTTGTTGGAAGATAAATCTCCGTCCTAGTCTCAGGTCTTTTGCAGACTCCAACAGGTTTTCATCCAGAATGGTCCTGTATTTGGCTCCATCCATCTTCCCATCAATTTTAACCATCTTCCCTGTCCCTGCTGATGAAAAGCAGGCCCAAACCATGATGGTGCCACCACCATGTTTGACAGTGGGGATGGTGTGTTCAGGGTGATGAGCTGTGTTGCTTTTACGCCAGACATATCGTTTTGCATTGTTTCCAAAAAGTTCTATTTTGGTTTCATCTGACCAGAGCACCACCTTCCACATGTTTGGTGTGTCTCCCAGGTGGCTTGTGGCAAACTGTAAACGAGACTTTTTATGGATATCTTTGAGAAATGGCCTTCTTCTTGCCACTCTTCCATAAATGCCAGATTTGTGAAGAGTTCGACTGACTGTTGTCCTATGGACAGACTCTCCCACCTCAGCTGTAGATCTCTGCAGTTCATCCAGAGTGATCATGGGCCTCTTGGCTGCATCTCTGATCAGTCTTCTCCTTGTTTGAGATGAAAGTTTAGAGGGATGGCCGGGTCTTGGTAGATTTGCAGTGGTCTGATACTCCTTCCATTTCAATATGATTGCTTGCACAGTGCTACTTGGGATGTTTAAAGCTTGGGAAATCTTTTGGTATCCAAATCCGGCTTTAAACTTCTCCACAACAGTATCACGGACCTGCCTGGTGTGTTCCTTGGTCTTCATGATGCAGAACCCTGAGACTATCACAGAGCAGGTGCATTTATACGGAGACTTGATTACACACAGGTGGATTCTATTTATCTTCATCAGTCATTTAGGACAACATTGGACCATTCAGAGATCCTCAATGAACTTCTGGAGTGAGTTTTCTGAACTGAAAGTAAATGGGCCGAATAATTTTGCACGCCCCACTTTTCAGTTTTATTATTACAAAAAAAGTTTAAATGATCCAATAAATTTCGTTCCACTTCACAATTGTGATCCACTTGTTGTTGATTCTTCACCAAAAATTTAAAATGTTATATCTTTTTGTTTGAAGCCTGAAATGTGGCAAACATTTGAAAAGTTCCAGGGGGCCGAATACTTTCGCAAGGCACTGTATCTAATGAAATACAGGCCGATTTTCCTCCAGTTTATCTATATCTCAGATACCTCTCCATAATCTCTGAACACTTCAAAAACCCTTTCCAGAGAATCATATGTACAAATCGTCCGCATTGAGTGATATTTTTTTCCATAGCTTTTCTTTTAGTATTGGACAATTTAGGGATATAATTTGTCTTCCTTTGGGCTGCCACTAATGAAACCAACATTTTACCTGATAAATTACCCTGTAAAAACTGTTTCCTGCCTTGCAGAATCCTATCTCTTTCCGCATTCATATATATCTTATCCTTATATTGATCTTGTATATCCTGCCATGCCTTCCTATTTGTATCAAAAGTATTTGCTATGTAGTTTTGTTCCTGTTCATCTAATTGGACCTTCAAGTCATTTAATTGATGTCCTTTTTTATTTTATATACAGAAATATATTTAAATAAAATACACCTCATATTTGCCTTCCCTGTATCCCATACTACCTCTGGTGTCCCTTAGCCCTCATTCATCTAAAAAAAACAAACAAAACAAAAAAAAACCTGAACCTCTTTCAAAATTGCTTCTTGGAGCCCATCATATCCAACCTGGATTTATCCTTAATCTCGCTCTCTCAACAGCATCCGCCCCATCCAGGGTGATCCAATACACACCTATGTTCATATTTTACCTTCCCAATCAAGTATAAAGCATTTTTATTTGCTATAACCAAATCTATATTTAACAGGAATAGGCTAACCGACCTGGATTCTGTATCCTCCAAGTTTCCTCCCATCTCAATTCCTCCAGGACACTCCCCAACCTATTTTACCTCTGTGATTTTACACTATGTCAAATATTACACCTAATGCCTCATTTATTACTGCATTAAAATCCCCCACTGCCACCAGTGCTGCATTAGTTTTAGCTAACATGAATTAATGTAGAATAACAATTACATCTACTGTAAACAGTGATGGTATATAGAAATTTGCTATAACCCAAATAAAGACTTATTGTCCAGTTCACTATCTAAAAATGTAAATCTTCACTCTCCATCCATCAAAACCTCAAAAGAGTGCTAACCCCTTTTGAAAATGTAGAGTGGCAAGAGTGGAAGGCATATTGTATCCATGGCTTGACCAATATATGTACCTTTCCTTTTTTTTAAATATTTATTTATATGCAATCAGGAGTCATGACAAGCATACTGTGCACATAACAATAAAGTGTCACAAAGTATGGGTATACAGATATAAGACAAATATTATCCTGACCATTTTTACATTTTATTTTCACCCTTTCCCTCAACAACCCCATCCCTCCCCCAACACAACCCTCCCCCAACTCGACCTGCCGTATGAGCTCCGCAAAATTTCCACCTCCATCATCCTTCCCTTAGAAGGATCATACTTGCAATTTGCCTAGTTTGTTACTTATCTGGGCCTCCAGGTACCACTTTGTGTGAACAAATGGATGCATTAAATCTTGTATCTCAATGTCTGACAATGCAACTTCAATAAACCTTTTCCATGTTTTAATGAATTTGCCTACTGAGTTTTCTTTGTTAGTTTCAGTATCTATGCGCTCCGTATACAGAAAATGTTTCATTAATCCTAATATTTCGTCCCAAACTGGAATGGATGGTTCTTAACAGCCATTAATAATACATGTATCCCTTTCTCTTTCACCATCGATGAGGCATTGTCATCTTGGTCTTTTGGGATATAGTGAAATATACATTGAACAGATTTTGAAGCTATTTCTACATGCCAGACTCGTTTTATGTACTGAATAGCTTGCGCCCAAATCTTTTGCAACTTGGGGCATTCCCATAGACAGTGCAATAAATTCGCTTTTTGTTGACCACATTTAGGACATTCTCTAATATAATGTGCTGGGGCTTCTTTGTAAGACAAGTCAAAGGCGTAAGTTGCTTTATGCAAGATCTTCAATTGAGTTTCCCTCCAATATTCCATCGATATTGCTTGCCTGACGCAATCCATACCTTCTCTTAGTTTTTTTGTTAGGTCTTCCTCCGCCAACTCTGTTCCAATGTTTGAAAACCTCTGTCACTAATCCAATTGATTGTATACCGTGAATCCTGCGATACATCTCTGATAATGGCATTGAGGTTTTATCAGAACCCAATCAGGCAGTGTACCAGGCTATTCTAGTTGGGTCCCCCATACTTTTTGATAACTTTAGACAGTAAGAACGCACCTGATGGTATGGGAGGTAATGAGCAGTAGTCAATTGGTATTTCGTACAGAAATCTTCCCAGGACATCAGGTTCTGTCCAGAAGTGTCCAAAATATCATGTAGGTTAGTGATCCCCAATTGCTTCCACCTGACATACATTTTATTAGTTTGGCCTGGGAAAGCTGGTAAAGTCCACAGAGGCATTCTTGGGGATAAATATATTGGGAGTTTATATATTTTCCTCAGTGCTTTCCAGGTTATCACCGTGTCCCTTAATAATACACTATGGCCCTGATTTATCATACCTTCACTCCAGAATTCTGGCATCAAAAAGTCGCAAAATAGGGCTTCTGTGACTTTTTTGCACTCCCGTGCGCAAAATGTATGCGATTGCGCAAAATTTTGCAACTTTTTGCATGTGTACACCACTCACTCCAGTTTTGTAATATGGGTGGAAAAGTGGGTGTGGTTAGCTACGTTAATGAGTTTCACTCCAGATTTATCATTGCGACCTTTTTAAAAAGTCGCAAAATAGTCGCAATCTCACTCCAGGAGGAGGGTGGAGTAGGAAAAGTGGAGGAGCTTCTCTAGACAGAAGTGTTAGCTTTAAGGACAAGCCAAATTTATCAAACAACCTGTGACATTTGATAAATGTGGCACAAACTACTCCAACACAGACTGAAGCAAAACTGACTTCAAATATTCTCCTAATGATACATTTCCCCGTATGTTTTATCTTTGATGGGCTGTCTTTCCATTTAGTGTGTAAAAGAGCCGATAGATCCCATGGACGTGCTAGTTCACATTCTAGTTGATAATCTGAGAAATAAGAGGTCCCCAAAACCAATCTTTTACATGTCTGAACAAAGCTGCTAGGTTATAGTGTCTGATATTGGGCATTTGTAGTCCCCCCTCCCACTTCAACATACACAATTTTTGGTAGGCTATACGTGGTCTCTTTCCTTTCCATAGGAAGGTGGTAAATGCTGACTGCAATTTCATGGAATCATTATGTTTGAGAAGCATAGGTATTAGAGATGAGCGAATCGATTTGTCGATTCGTTGATTCGTATCGAATCTTGGGAATTTTTAGCTGTGAAGCGAATCCGAATATTAGGTGATTCGCTTCGGCTTTGTACGCATTCGCTACGTAGTTTGTCCTATAAATTATACGCTATTGCTATATATAAGTTACTGTATACACTGTTGCGTACGAATTCAATTCATTAGCAAACTTTTACTGTTAGTTCGTTTTTCGTGCGCAAAAGCCCAGGAAGAAAGCGGTCACCTGACCTAGTGGGCAGGGCTTGCTCTGATTGGCCCAGGCTCGGTAAGCCAGTGACGCATCACTTCTGCTGTGACTGCTGAGACGAGCAGAAGCACTGTGTGTGAAGTTCTGAGACCTATTTTGTGAAAATTTTATATAATAGCTCTGGGAATCCATATTCCACATATCATGGATACTGCAGGGCAATTGCAGGGCCAGTTCAGGGCTAGTATTTAATCAAGCAGGGAGAGAGAGACAGGGAGAGATAGGGAGAGACAGTGAGATACAGGGACAAAGACCAGCTGCAGGGCCACAGAGTGAATTGAAAAATGTCTGAAATGGATAAGCAAAAGGGGTCCAGTTCCAGCCAGACTTTGAGCTTTAAAAAAAAAAGGAGAAGGTGGCACAGGGCAGCAGTTCCCAAAGACCTGTAGCTGGAGCATCTACTAGTAGTATTCCACCAGGCTAACCCACCGAGGCGCAAAATTGTAGTGGAGGAGAAAGTAGATGAGGTGGATGGCACGCTCATCTCAGTCTCAGTCGGATGATCTGCTGTCATCTGCTGATACAGTAACCATATGTAGCCAGGGGCTTCAGTGTTCCCTCCTAGTGGTGTCCCTTCTGCAATTTCTAATAAAAGAAGCCACCGAAGCCCACCTTATAATCCGGCAGTTATAGAGGACAGCCTCCGTGAGGCCAACAGTGGCCGGAACTGTCCCACTATGCACTAGGGCTTCTTTCCTTAATACCCTCATATACATCAGATTGTAGGAATAATTGGGCCAACGGTTCTAGGGCTAAGGTTACTTTCACACTAGCGTTTTATAATTCCGGTATTGAGTTCCGTCATAGGGGCTCAATACCGGCAAAACTGAACTGAAGACAACGGAATGCTCCTAGAAGCATTCCGTTCCGTCTTCAGACCGGAGAGCAAACCGCAGTATGCTGTGGTTTGCTCTCCGGTCCAGGCTTCCGCACCAAGACGGATCCGGAATGACCCCCAATGAAAGTCAATGGGGACGGATCCGTTTGGTTTGATACAATGGTGAACGAATCCATCCTCCATTGACTTTCAATGGAGTTCATGACGGATCCGTCACCTGCACACACACATACATACATACATACACATATACAGGCATACACATATACAGACATACACATAAACATACACATATAAATACACATACATACTTACATGCTCCTGGCAGGTCACCATAGCGCAGGAGGAGCAGGACGGCGCACACATAGGATGATTCCACCCGGCGCCCAGCAGAGGGCGCTGTGGGGAATCGTCCTATGTGCGCGCCGTCCTGCTCCTGTACTGTGCTGTGGAGACCTGCCGGGAGCATGTAAGTATGTATGTGTAATTGTATGTGTATATGTCTGTGTATGTATGTATGTGTGTATGTACTGTGTGACATGTGTGGGGCCGGAGCGCGGCTCTGGCCCCACACTTGTCCCTGCGGCAGCACAGATCCGGCAGCACCCTTCACCTGCCGGATCCGTGCTGCCGCTAATGTGAAAGAGGCTTAAGTTAAACAAAAGGGGAGATAGCGGGCAGCCCTGTCTAGTACCTTTCTCAAGGTCTATTGTGTCTGATAAAAAAAAAAAACTGGTATATACACCTTTGCTTGTGGAGCATTATATGTGCCCTTGAGATAATTCCGGAAAGCACCTACCAAACCCACCCTATCTAAAACTTCCTCCAGCCATTTCCAGTTAACATTATCGAAAGCTTTTTCTGCGTCTATTGCCAACAACGCTGGTTGACAATCCCTCCCTGACTCTCCCACCACATCCTGAGCCAATAATACTCCCCTGATGTTTGTAACAAAGCCAACCTGATGGTGCCCAATAAGGGATGGCAAATAGAGGGCCAGTCTGTTCGCCAATATCTTGGATAGTAATTTTATAACTTGATTTATCAAAGATATTGGGCGATAAGATTCCGGGCAAGTTAGATCTTTCCCCTGTTTGGGGAGGACTTTAATATATGCCAGTTCTCCTGAGGGCATTATTCTTCCCCCTTTTAACATGTAATTATATAAAGTGGTAAGTGTTGGTGCAACCTCCCCCCCTATGGCTTTATAAAATTCTGCCGGGAACCCATCAGGGCCAGGGGCCTTACCATTTGGAAGCAGTTTAATAGTGTTGGTTAATTCATTCATCATAATATCCGAATTAATGACAACTAAGGAGTCCTCTGACAAATTGGGAAGTCTTACTTTCTGACAGAGAATAATGTGGATATGCACACCCTTTCACTGGAAATGTATTTTGATAGCTGATAGTAGGTGTTTGTTAGTTATGTAAATCCTTCTAGTAGTCTTATTAGTTAAGTGATCAATATTGGATGGTAATGTTGGGAAATGTAGGTACTGTTGATTCGCGAGGCAGTGCAAGTGGTTTACATGAATGTATAAGTATAATTAGAAATTAAGAAACACACAATTGGATGTGCACACCTTACTGGAATAAGAAAGTATAAATATATATTTAAAAATAAAGATTTAATAATATAGCCTGGAATAACAATAATATGCAATATCAGCTGCAGTAATAATAAAACCGAGGGTATATCTTCACAGGATCCCTATAAAAAGTATTGAGCGCATATGGGATGCATGTATGTCACATATATATCATCCTACAACGTTTGGCATCATAAGAGTTCATTCGCATATGTAGTAGAAAAAATAGCGCAATCTTCACACGGTGCGTTTAGTTGTATGTGCAGTGTTATCAAAGGAGCACTCCTATTTCGATATAAAAATATTGAATATGTATAGGGTGCATATATATCTTCATATAACGCTTGGCATCATAAGGGTTCGTTCACATATGAAGTAGTAGGAAGTAGTGCAATCCTCACACAATTTGTTTGGTTGTGTATACCACACTGCCCAGGGTGCACTCCTATTATAATATCTTTCTTCGTATCTTGTTCCCAACAGGAAAATATACACAGGGGTACTCACGGATGTTTCAATCCCTTACCCCACCATTACAGTTTGTAGCGGTGCTGTTCTGATCGGTCTCCCGAGTTCGCTGCTGCAGATTGTAATGCGCGCGTCTCCAGGGAGTCACATGGGTTCCAAATGTTCACGGATATCGCGTGGTTTCGATCGGAGCAGTCAACCCCGTCGGCTCCGGGTATTGATGTAATGAGTCATTCAGAACAACTGTTCTGTGAGGATGAATACCTTCAATGGGTTTTCCAAATGCCGACCTTGCCCTGTAGGATATTGGAATCAAAATGCCGACCAAAATGCCGATATTGATTCCAATATCCTACAGGGCAAGGTCGGCATTTGGAAAACCCATTGAAGGTATTCATCCTCACAGAACAGTTGTTCTGAATGACTCATTACATCAATACCCGGAGCCGACGGGGTTGACTGCTCCGATCGAAACCACGCGATATCCGTGAACATTTGGAACCCATGTGACTCCCTGGAGACGCGCGCATTACAATCTGCAGCCGCGAACTCGGGAGACCGATCAGAACAGCACCGCTACAAACTGTAATGGTGGGGTAAGGGATTGAAACATCCGTGAGTACCCCTGTGTATATTTTCCTGTTGGGAACAAGATACGAAGAAAGATATTATAATAGCAGTGCACCCTGGGCAGTGTGGTATACACAACCAAACACATTGTGTGAGGATTGCACTACTTCCTACTACTTCATATATGAACGAACCCTTATGATGCCAAGCGTTCTAGGATGATATATATGTGACATACATGCATCCCATATGCGCTCAATACTTTTTATAGGGATCCTGTGAAGATATACCCTCGGTTTTATTATTACTGCAGCTGATATTGCATATTATTGTTATTCCAGGCTATATTATTAATAGAGATGAGCGAGTAGTGTTCGATCGAGCCGGTATTCGA
>ONZH01008705.1:0-31383 GCA_900303285.1 Rhinella marina
ATGGAAAGGGAAGTTATTTACATGTGACTGTATACTGGAGGGGGCTGAAGAGATGGTATGAAGTGATTTACATGGGACTCTATGGCAGAGGGATAGAACTTGTCACGGACATACCGAGACATATGGACGTTCCCGCGAGAGGATATCTGTGAGATTGGCAACATGTGCTTTGATCTGACAGTTTTTTTGTGGATTATTAGATGGCCGTGTTGTTTCTGATACTGGCCACACCTCTTACTACTAGGCGTTGCTATCTTGCTCACCTTCGTTAGGGAGATCGTTCTGGAGAAATTTATTGCTTGGAGTTTGGAAGGTGGGTGACGGATACTGAGTGGAACGATCCAGTTCTCTGTAGCAAGTTTTGTCAGGGGTTATCTGAAAGGCTGAAGGACGCTTTTGCCTTTCATGAAACTCCTGTGTCTTTAGAGCCTGCCATACACATGGATAGACATCTGAGAGAGGGATTGAGGGGCTTTCTGCTGACAAAAGGGCCATTTTATCGATGTATGTCCATGTATTCAGCATCAAAAAGAAAAAAAAGGGAACATGTAACTTTCATCTGTCTATTGAAGGGGTGAGAGTCAGAGAATATGCATTTGTCTTTGACTGGTAGTAACCGATTTCTCCTGACTGCTGAGGTGGCGCTAGAGTCAAAGACTGTGGAGATTGAGGTGTTTAACGACAGCGGGGCAGGGGTGAACCTGATTGATGCTCAGTTCGTTCATATGCACTCAGTTTGTCACCAAGTGCATGAGAGAAAAACATTTCCATTTTTGCTATTGATTCTGCACCTCTAACTCAGAAGTGTTTGTCTCAAATTGTACATGATATCAGATTAAGAGTGGGTGACTTTCATCGAAAAATTTATTTCGTGTTATGTATGGAGGGTCTCCCTGCTCTAGTGGTTCTGAGTTTACCGTGGTTAAGCAAGCACAATGCTACAATTGATTGGCAGGCGAGACAGATTCTGGATTGCGGTGATTATTGCATTGACAATTGTCTGAATGTGATTGTCCTATCACCCTTATTCCCGGAGCTAAGTTACCAAAGTCTAGGCTGTATAACCTTTCTGGACCTGAAAGACTGGCCATGAGATAATATATTGCTGAGAGTTTGGCTAAGGGACACATAGGACCTTCCAAGTCGCCAGTGGCAGAAGGGTTCTTTTTTGTTAAAAAAAGACGGAGGTCTTTGGCAATGTCTGGATTTCCGTGAAACCGGATTACAGTCTGTGATCCTTACCCCCTTCCTTTAACTAGATTGTTGGTGCCAAGGTGTTTTCCTAGTTGGATTTAAAGGGATTCTGTCACCACCATTTTGCATATTAAGTTATTTATACCACTGGATTTCTCTTATCATAAGGATCCCCAAATGGTTATTGTTATAGGGCCCAGATGAAGATTTGTGGTGTAAAAATCCTTTTTTATCTACTGTCAATCACTTACATTAAGGGGCCCAAGGGGAGTTGACCATGGTTGCTGGAGCCCGGGCTCGGCGATTCCATTGGAGCCCCGGACCGCCCACCTAATTAATATTCACTTCACTGAGTGAAGCTCCAACGCGGCAATTGATGTACTGCGCCTGCGCAGCCCCGGACGGCACACCTAATTAATATTCACTTCACTGAGTCAGTGAAGCTCCGGCGGCGGCTGTAATCCCGCGCAGGCGCAGTGCCGCGTCGGAGCTTCACTGACTCAGTGAAGTGAATATTAATTAGGTGTGCCGTCCGGGGCTGCGCAGGCGCAGTACATCAATTGCCGCGTTGGAGCTTCACTCAGTGAAGTAAATATTAATTAGGTGGGCGGTCCGGGGCTCCAACGGAATCGCCGAGCCCGGGCTCCAGCAACCATGGGCAACTCCCCTTGGGCCCCTTAATGTAAGTGATTGACAGTAGATAAAAAAGGATTTTTACACCACAAATCTTCATCTGGGCCCTATAACAATAACCATTTGGGGATCCTTATGATAAGAGAAATCCAGTGGTATAAATAACTTAATATGCAAAATGGTGGTGACAGAATCCCTTTAAGGGAGAAATATAATCTGGTTAGTATCAAGGAAGGGGATAAATGGAAGACGGCTTTTAATACTCCAGAGCGTCACTTTGAGAACTTGTTCATGCCTTTTGGGTTGACCAATGCTCCTGCGGTTTTCCACCATTTTGTGAATAACATTTTTCATTACCAGGTGGGGAGGTTTGTAGTCATGTATTTAGATGGCATTCTAATTTATTCCCCAGATGTCTAGACTCATCAGGATCACGTTAGACAGTTGTTGCAGATCCTTAGGGATAATAAATTGTACTTTATTAGTACATAATATATAGTAAAAAATCAATTGTTAAAAGTCAATAGTGGTGGCATGCATAAACAGATCAGAAGCACACTGGGGTTTTAACAACACCCTGTAATAACTAAAATGAATTCTGCCCCTCATATAAACATCAACACACCTGATGGTGTATATCTGGCCACCCCAAGAAGTATAAAGTGCAAATGTCAACAGTAAGATTTGGAGATACAGCCTCTACACAAAAGAACCCCCAGACGATCAAAAATCCAATAGAATAGCATGGAGTAACATAAATCCACAGTAGATAATAAATCAATCATATACCGACTAGTATATCTTCAGCCCTGACGCGAGTTTCACTCTCGCTTCCTCCCCTGAGGACAAGTTGTACTTTCTAATGCCGTTATTTAATGTGGCATACAATGTTGTGGGAAGTGGGAAGAAAATTCCAAATGAGGTGCAATGCAATTCCTCCACAGTTTTACGAGTTTTGTCCCTACAACGTTCCCTTTGTGGCGAAACTGACCTGTGTCCTTCATTCTCTGGGTCAGTACGATTATAATGATACAACATATGTATAGGTTTTATATTTTTAAATACTGACAAAAAAAAATTAAATTTTGAAAAAAAAAAAAAAGTACATCACCATATTGTGACCCCCTTAACTTTTTTTTATAGTTAAGTCTACTGAGTGTGGGGGCTCATTTTTTGCAGGACGATCAGTAGTTTAATTGATACCATTTTGGAGTGTGTTTGACTTTTTGATGACAGATTAGTTTAAAAATTATATTTTAAACTACATTCCTGACTGTTGTACAGTTATTGGCATCCACAAATAAAAAATTTCTATTGAATGGATCACCAATTTTCAACAAGTTAAACTTTTTTTTTTATTTACTTGTAAACTCCAAATTAAAGGGAAATGAGAACTTGGGACAAGTAAAAAAAAAAGCCTTTGAAGTCGATTGGGTACTAATGTCTACGATTACAAACTAAATTACTCGGAGAGTTTTCAAATCCATTTTTTTTTCTAAAATAAATTTAATGGATGCCAATACAACATTAGTAATGTCAAAGTGACAGCAACATATATGGAGAGTGGGATAACAAACAGCCTTTTCAAAAACACACTGCACTGTGGGATTTTTCAAAATTAAAGTCAATCAAAAAATTATTAATTTTTGGTGGAAAATGCCTTTTTGTCTTCTGAACTGCATAATAGTGGGCGCAATTTTGTCCAATTAGTGCAGGAATAATCCCAAAAATATCAGATTCATTGTTTTGAGTCAATTCACTAATTTCTGGAAGGAGGTTTTGCTGGAAGAGCCAGAGGAGTGCCCCCTGGGCTAGCGTGTGTGGTGGTGACAACAGCCAGATGGATTTGGGAAAACTGTTGCTTTAATCCGTATGGTATCAATTCTTCTCAGTTTAATACCATATACGTCCCCTATCCGGGTAAATTGTTTGTAGAGTGGGCCTGTAGGTGGGTGGCAGGCTGGGGCAAGGAGATTTCGCTAGAAGAGCCAGAGGAGTGCCCCCTGGGCTAGCGTGTGTGGGGGTGACAACAGCCGGGTGTAGTCAGAATGAGCTACATCAAGTGTGGCATGACTTTTAAATGGATATTGCATGTGGTCACGTACTCCCTGGAACCCCATAGTCACCCCTTCCCTGATGTGCTAGCCCAGAACATTCTCTGCCCCAATTCGCAAGACCTTTTGCTGTTTCCGTGTGCTGACAGTGGGGATTTACCAGTGTTGTCTGAGGAGGTGGTGGACAATGGCGAGACACAGGTGTCGGGGGGTGAAGTAGTTGTATGGGAAGCAAGTTACAGTGGGGACTCCTTGGGGGGGAATTTCTCAGGATAGAACAGATTCAACTTGGGTGGATCAGGCACAGGAACAGATGAATTTTTTGGGGGGTTTATTTAACTTTTATTTAGCAAAAATAACCACAGAGATATTTATTCGTTATCTTCTCTGCGCAGTCTGGCTTAGGGGTTCGTCACTTTGATGGCGAGCTGTGCCGCTCTCTCCACAATGATCTGTAGGTTCTTAGATGGAGACTTTGTCGGCGATTTCAGTACAGAAGGACTTGTTGCTCATCAACAGAACCACGACCTCCTTGACATTGTGGACAAGGAATTTGCGGGTGGACCAGGAATTTGCGGAACCCTGTGGGCAGCATGTGTTTGGTCTTCTACTTGCTACCGTATCCAATGTTGGGCAATATAGATTCGCAAGTAATATTATTTTTCACACCTATCCCAAAAATAAAAATGTATGCAGTTTGCGCAAATAAAACTGGAAACTGGAATTGGAGAGAGGGCCTGTAGGTGGACCTCCGGAAAAATTGTTTGGAGAGAGGGCCTGTAGGTGGACCTCCGGAAAAATTGTTTGGAGAGAGGGCCTGTAGGTGGAACTCCAGAAAAATTGTTTGGAGAGAGGGCCTGAAGGTGGAACTCCGGAAAAATTGTTTGGAGAGAGGGCCTGTAGGTGGACCTCCGGAAAAATTGTTTGAACAGAGGGCCTGTAGGTGGACCTCCGGAAAAATTGTTTGGACAGAGGGCCTGTAGGTGGAACTCCGGAAAAATTGTTTGGACAGAGGGCCTGTAGGTGGACCTCTGGAAAAAATGTTTGGAGAGAGGGCCTGTAGGTGGACCTCCGGAAAAATTGTTTGGAGAGAGGGCCTGTAGGTGGAACTCCGGAAAAATTGTTTGGACAGAGGGCCTGTAGGTGGACCTCCGGAAAAATTGTTTGGACAGAGGGCCTGTAGGTGGACCTCTGGAAAAATTGTTTGAATAGAGGGCCTGTAGGTGGACCTCTAGAAAAATTGCTTGATTAAAGGGCCTGAAGGGGGCCCTCCTGAAAAATTGTGCTAAAAGTGTGCCAGTTGGACCTCTAAAAAATGGTGTTTTTTGGGTCAGCGTTAGGCAAAGACGATATGTCGGAGGAGAAGGAGTAGAAGGAGGAGTAGAGAAGAGGAATCGGATACATAAGTTATTTAAATCTTTAGCTGCTTTCCCCCGGAGGAGATTTGAATTCCGGTGAAATCCAGGCTTTGTTCATTTTAATAAGCGTCAGCCTGTCAGCGCTGTCAGTTGACAGGCGTGTACGCTTATCGGTGATGACGCCACCAGCTGCACTGAATACCCGCTCTGACAGCACGCTAGCGGCAGGGCAGGCCAGCACCTCCAAGGCGTACAGCACCAGTTCAGGCCACGTGTCCAGCTTTGAAACCCAGTAGTTGTATGGAGCAGAGTGATCGCTACGGACGTTGGTATGGTCAGCTAGGTACTCCCTCACCATCTTTCTGTACAGCTCCCCCCTACTCTGCCTAGACTGGGGACAGGTAACAGTGTCTTGCTGGGGTGACATAAAAGTGGCAAAGGCCTTGGAGAGCGTTCCCCTGCCAGTGCTGGTCAAGCTACCTGCTCGCCTCCTCTCCCCCGCTACTTGGCTCACAGAACTATGCCCTTTGCCGCTAGCGGCGTCAGATGGGAAGAATTGTTTCAGCTTGTGCACCAGGGCCTGTTGATATCTATTCACTCTCATACTCCTTTCCTCTGCAGGGATGAGAGTGGAAAGGTTCTGCTTGTACCGTGGGTCCAGGAGAGTGAACACCCAGTAATCTGTGTTTGAAAAGATTCTTCTAACGCGAGGGTCACGGGATAGGCAGCCTAACATGAAGTCTGCCATGTGCGCCAGAGTCCCAACACGTAAGAATTCCCTCTCCTCACTGGCCTGACTCTCCATTTCCTCCTCCTCCTCCTCCTCCTCCTCCAAGTCCTCCTCTTCAGCCCATACACGCTCAAGAGTTAAGGACTGAGCACTGGTACCCTCTACTGTCTCGCCGACATTCTCCTCCTCTTCCTCCTCATCCTCATCCCCCTCCTCCGATACGTGCTGAGAAACAGAACGGAAGGTGCTCTGGCTATCAAGCGACGTATCTTCCTCCACTGTCTCTTGTGACAAGCGCAAAGCATCCGACTTGATGCTGAGCAGTGAGTTTTTCAACAGGCAAAGCAGCGGGATGGTGAGGCTGATAATGGCGGCATCGCCGCTGACCATCTGTGTTGACTCCTCAAAGTTGCTCAACACCTGGCAGATATCAGACATCCACGTCCACTCCTCATTGTAGACTTGAGGAATCTGAGAGACCTGACTACCAGTTCTGGTGGAAGATGACATCTGGCAGTCTACAATCGCTCTGCGCTGCTGGTAAACTCTGGATAACATGTTTAATGTGGAATTCCATCGCGTGGGCACGTCGCACAACAGTCGGTGAGCGGGCAGTTGTAGGCGGCGCTGCGCTGCCCTGAGAGTGGCAGCATCTGTGGTCGACTTGCGGAAATGCGCACAGATGCGGCGCACCTTGGTGAGCAAATCAGACAGATTGGGGTATGTCTTGAGGAACCGCTGAACTATGAGATTGAACACGTGGGCCAGGCATGGCACATGTGTCAGTCTGCCGAGTTGCAGAGCCGCCACCAGGTTACGCCCGTTGTCACACACAACCATGCCTGGCTTAAGGTTCAGCGGTGCCAGCCACAGATCGGTCTGCGCCGTGATGCCCTGTAACAGCTCTTGGGCGGTGTGCCTTTTGTCACCTAAGCTCAGCAGTTTGAGCACCGCCTGCTGGCGCTTACCCACGGCACTGCTGCTGCGCCTAGAGCTACCGACTGAAGGCGCCGTGCCCACGGATGGTAATTCGGTGGAGGAGGAGGAGGAGGAGGGGTCGGAGGAGGAGGAGGCATAGTAGGTCTGAGAGACCGTGACCGAGGTAGGCCCCGCAATCCTCGGTGTGGGCAGTACATGAGCGGCCCCAGGGTCATTCTCGGTCCCAGCCTCCACCAAGTTAACCCAATGTGCCGTCAGTGAGATATAGTGTCCCTGCCCGGCAGCACTTGTCCACGTGTCCGTGGTTAGGTGGACCTTCTCAGAAACAGCGTTGGTCAGGGCACGGATGATGTTCTCCGACACGTGCTGGTGTAGGGCTGGGACGGCACATCGGGAAAAATAGTGGCGGCTGGGGACGGAATACCGAGGGGCAGCCACCGCCATGAGATTGCGAAAGGCCTCGGTCTCTACCAGCCTATAGGGCAGCATCTCCAGGCTAAGCAATTTGGAGATGTGGACGTTGAGGGCTTGGGCATGTGGGTGGGTGGAACTGTATTTCCTCTTGCGCTCCAGCGTCTGCTGTAAAGACAGCTGAACGCTGCGCTGGGACACGTTGGTGGACACTGTGGAGGATCGTTGAGGCGAAGGTGTGGTTTTCCGGCGGGAGGCGCTCGTGCCGGGGTCCTGGGCAGGGGGTTGACTAGCAGAGGCAGCGAGTGACGCAGGGGGTTGACTAGCAGAGGCAGCGAGTGACACAGGGGAAGGAGCAGTGGTGTGACCCGCAGGAGGTGGTGAACGGCCTTGGTTCCATTGAGTGGGGTGTTTAGCACTCATATGCCTGCGCATGCTGGTGGTGGTTAGGCTAGTAGTGGTGGCACCCCTGCTGATCCTGGTGTGGCACAGGTTGCACACCACAGTCCGTCGGTCATCCTCACTTTCTTTAAAGAACCTCCAGACTTGCGAACATCTAGGCCTCGCCACGGGAGCTTCACTACGTGAAACAGTTGCTGCTGATGCACCAGCTCTGGCCCTGCTTCTCCCTCTGGCCACACCACTGCCTCTTACAACCTGTTCTGGTGCAGCACTCGCCTCCGCCTCAGAAGCACTGTCTTCACTCGGCATATCAACCCAGCTTGGGTCAGTCACCTCGTCATCCTCCGATTCCTCAGTCTGCTCCCCCCTCGGAATTCCTCCCCTAACAACAACTTCACCACTGTCTGACAACCGTGTCTCCTCATCGTCTGACACCTCTTTACAAACTTCTTCCACTAACTCAACATTGTCATCATCATCACCCACAGACTGCGACAGTTGGAAAACTTGGGCATCGGGAACGAGGTCAGCAGCAACCTGAGAAGTGGTTTGTGACTCTGGGAAGGGTCCAGAAAACAGTTCCTGAGAGTATGCCGGATCACATTCCAAATTTTCCTGGGAGGGGGCAGACTGGGGGGAAGGAGGTTGAGGTGGAGGAGCCAGAGGAGTGCTCCCTTGGGTAACGTGGGTGGACTGCGTGGAAGACTGACTGGTGGACAAATTACTTGAAGCATTGTCCGCAATCCACGAGATCAGCTGTTCGCACTGTTGTGGTTTCAACAGTCCTCTACCACGTGTCCCTGTAAGTTGAGACATGAAGCTAGGGAGTGTAACTCTGCGGCGTTCCACAGCTCCCTCATCAGCAGGTACTGTCTCACCCTGCCCAGGACCACGGCCTCTGCCCCCTGCAGTAATTGAATGCCCACGCCCACGCCCTCGTCCTCGACCCTTAGCCCTGGGGTTCAACATTGTTTGTATATAAGTGTATGATATAAAAAAAAATTAAACGGGCCTGGTGTACTGAAACCCACAAACTTGTTCAGTCTGGTAGAATTAAGTGACGTACAGAAAGTGTCACCTGGACAGTATATACGGATGGGAGCGAATGTGCTGAACTGTGACACACAGAAAGGTTACACGCAGCTGAGTAAAATGGATTTGTATCACTGAGCTAAAACAACTGAAATAATAATTTTTTTTTTTATATTTTGTTTTTTTGGGAACGTGACGTGCAGGAAATATGGTAGAACTGACTGACACCCTGTTAACGGTGGCTATTTAGTCTGTGACCCAGACAAATGTCACACAGAGAATTTTCTGGATCAAGCGGTAGATGATATTGGTAGCAAATGACTTGGTTGTATTGTGTGACGTACAGAAAGTGTCACCTGGACAGTATATACGGATGGGAGCGAATGTGTTGAACTGTGACACACAGAAAGGTTACACGCAGCTGAGTAAAATGGATTTGTATCACTGAGCTAAAACAACTGAAATAATAATTTTTTTTTTATATGTTTTTTTATATTTTTTTTACAATTTGTTTTTTTGGGAACGTAACGTGCAGGAACTATGGTAGGACTGACTGACACCCTGTTAACGGTGGCTATTTAGTCTGCGACCCAGAGAAATGTCGCACAGAGAGTTTTCTGGACCAAGCGGTAGATGATATTGGTAGCAAATGACTTGGTTGTATTGTGTGACGTACAGAAAGTGTCACCTGGACAGTATATACGGATGGGAGCGAATGTGCTGAACTGTGACACACAGAAAGGTTACACAAAGCTGAGTAAAATGGATTTGTATCACTGAGCTAAAACAACTGAAAAAATATATATTTTTTTTATATTTGTTTTTTTATATTTTTTTTACAATTTTGTTTTTTTGGGAACGTAACGTGCAGGAACTATGGTAGGACTGACTGACACCCTGTTAACGGTGGCTATTTAGTCTGCGACCCAGAGAAATGTCGCACAGAGAGTTTTCTGGATCAAGCGGTAGATGATATTGGTAGCAAATGACTTGGTTGTATTGTGTGACGTACAGAAAGTGTCACCTGGACAGTATATACGGATGGGAGCGAATGTGCTGAACTGTGACACACAGAAAGGTTACACAAAGCTGAGTAAAATGGATTTGTATCACTGAGCTAAAACAACTGAAAAAATATATATTTTTTTATATTTGTTTTTTTATATTTTTTTTACAATTTGTTTTTTTGGGAACGTAACGTGCAGGAACTATGGTAGGACTGACTGACACCCTGTTAACGGTGGCTATTTAGTCTGCGACCCAGAGAAATGTCGCACAGAGAGTTTTCTGGATCAAGCGGTAGATGATATTGGTAGCAAATGACTTGGTTGTATTGTGTGACGTACAGAAAGTGTCACCTGGACAGTATATACGGATGGGAGCGAATGTGTTGAACTGTGACACACAGAAAGGTTACACAAAGCTGAGTAAAATGGATTTGTATCACTGAGCTAAAACAACTGAAAAATATATTTTTTTTTTATATTTGTTTTTTTATATTTTTTTACAATTTTGTTTTTTTGGGAACGTAACGTGCAGGAACTATGGTAGGACTGACTGACACCCTGTTAACGGTGGCTATTTAGTCTGCGACCCAGAGAAATGTTGCACAGAGAGTTTTCTGGATCAAGCGGTAGATGATATTGGTAGCAAATGACTTGGTTGTATTGTGTGACGTACAGAAAGTGTCACCTGGACAGTATATACGGATGGGAGCGAATGTGCTGAACTGTGACACACAGAAAGGTTACACAAAGCTGAGTAAAATGGATTTGTATCACTGAGCTAAAACAACTGAAAAAATATATTTTTTTTTATATTTGTTTTTTTATATTTTTTTTACAATTTTGTTTTTTTGGGAACGTAACGTGCAGGAACTATGGTAGGACTGACTGACACCCTGTTAACGGTGGCTATTTAGTCTGCGACCCAGAGAAATGTCGCACAGAGAGTTTTCTGGATCAAGCGGTAGATGATATTGGTAGCAAATGACTTGGTTGTATTGTGTGACGTACAGAAAGTGTCACCTGGACAGTATATACGGATGGGAGCGAATGTGCTGAACTGTGACACACAGAAAGGTTACACAAAGCTGAGTAAAATGGATTTGTATCACTGAGCTAAAACAACTGAAAAAATATTTTTTTTTTATATTTGTTTTTTTATATTTTTTTACAATTTTGTTTTTTTGGGAACGTAACGTGCAGGAACTATGGTAGGACTGACTGACACCCTGTTAACGGTGGCTATTTAGTCTGCGACCCAGAGAAATGTCGCACAGAGAGTTTTCTGGATCAAGCGGTAGATGATATTGGTAGCAAATGACTTGGTTGTATTGTGTGACGTACAGAAAGTGTCACCTGGACAGTATATATGGATGGGAGCGAATGTGCTGAACTGTGACACACAGAAAGGTTACACGCAGCTGAGTAAAATGGATTTGTATCACTGAGCTAAAACAACTGAAATAATAATTTTTTTTTTTTTATATTTTGTTTTTTTGGGAACGTGACGTGCAGGAAATATGGTAGAACTGACTGACACCCTGTTAACGGTGGCTATTTAGTCTGTGACCCAGACAAATGTCACACAGAGAATTTTCTGGATCAAGCGGTAGATGATATTGGTAGCAAATGACTTGGTTGTATTGTGTGACGTACAGACAGTGTCACCTGGACAGTATATACCGTTTGGAGTGAGTATGCTGAACTGCGTCACACAGAAAGGTTACACGCAGCTGAGTAAAATGGATTTGTATCACTGAGCTAAAACAACTGAAATAATATTTTTTTGTTTTTTATATTTTGTTTTTTTGGGAACGTGACGTGCAGGAAATATGGTAGAACTGACTGACACCCTGTTAACTGTGGCTATTTAGTCTGCGACCCAGACAAATGTCGCACAGAGAGTTTTCTGGATCAATCTGTAGATGATATTGGTAGCAAATGACTAGGTTGTATTGTGTGATGTACAGAAAGTGTCACCTGGACAGTATATACGGATGGGAGCGAATGTGTTGAACTGTGACACACAGAAAGGTTACACGCAGCTGAGTAAAATGGATTTGTATCACTGAGCTAAAACAACTGAAATAATATTTTTTTTTTTTATATTTTGTTTTTTTGGGAACGTGACGTGCAGGAAATATGGTAGAACTGACTGACACCCTGTTAACGGTGGCTATTTAGTCTGTGACCCAGACAAATGTCACACAGAGAATTTTCTGGATCAAGCGGTAGATGATATTGGTAGCAAATGACTTGGTTGTATTGTGTGACGTACAGACAGTGTCACCTGGACAGTATATATTGATTGGAGTGAGTCAGTGCTGAACTGTGACACACAGAATGTTTGTATCACTGAGATAGAACAAGAAAAAAAAAAACAGGGTTAGATGTGGCGATAGCTGCACTACTAGTGCCAGCCAGCCAAGTGACAAAAAAAAAATAAATAAAATGTCTTCTAGCCCTTAGAAGGGCTGTTGGGTTCTTTGTGGGTGATCCCTGCCTAACTGAGAACTAAATTCAGGCCCTAACACTGTCCCTGAAAGGCAGCAGCTCTATCCCTAACGATATCCAGACGGCATCTGAGACGAGCACCGCAGCCAGTCGGTAGTATATTCCAGGGTCACCTGATCAGGCCAGCCAACCCCTGCTATCGACATGTAAGGGCCCCACGTGATGCTGGGTGGTACGCAGAGTCTCCTGGCTTGTGATTGGCTGTGTTTTTAGGCGCCAAAAAAGCACAATGCGGAAGTTGCCATTTCCTCGAGCATGGCGAGATACTCGTCCGAGCATCGAGCAGTTACGAGTACCCTAATGCTCGAACGAGCACCAAGCTCGGACGAGCATGTTCGCTCATCTCTAATTATAATGTAAGATGGTGCCAAACAATGTCCATATGAAAATTTGTATCAAACTTGTTAGCTTGTAATACAAAAAACTGACCATAGGCCGTATCATTTATAGCTCATTACAGCAGATATCCCTGACGGTTAATGTAGTGAAAAGTAAAAAGCTAATTAAATGTATTATTATCTTGATTACTGTAAATTAATAGTTCAGTGGGATTTGTGCTGTCTACTGGAGAAGCAAAATATCTAAGAGTGAAACGCATTGGGATTTGCAAAGAGTCCATGAGGTGTCAGTAGAACTGCACGTGTATAAAAGCCTTGTTTAATGAAGTATATGGAAAGTTGCTTTATTTATGTATTTCATTATTTGCAATACGTAAGTAATAAAATCACTAGGCCATTTTAACAAATTATATTGAATTTGCATAGAATCCAGAAATAATCAGAAATTTAATGCCGTGTCTTGAAAGTTTAATCTTTCCTTTATTGTTTTGTTTTGTCTATTTACAAATATTTATGTTAATTCTCTTACCACTTGACTTACAAATATCAGCAAGTTTTATAGCTAATTATTTCTTTCCGTTTTGTACACCTTGAATTAATCTGTAAATATTAACCTTCCTTTACATTTAGAATATTTACTTTAATGTATTCAAGTGATGGAATGCAAATGAATGCAAGAAGTATGCAAACTAACAAAACCTTTCAGAACAGGTTCATGCATTTAGTATGACTGTGCACGAACAATAAACTGTCATAGAGGTTCACATACGGTATATGATACTATCACCTCCTAAAACCTGTAAAATTATTTAGAAAATAGTTTCTGAAAAGTAAAAAAAAAAAACCCCGCTATAATCATGAATATCAATTTACTTTTATGGTAAATTCACAAAACCTGATATTTCAATTTCTATTAATGATGTTATCTTCTATCTGTTGTATACATTGTCATAGTACATCATATCAGTGCAGAGGAGGCTTGGTAGCAGGAGGTGGAGAGGATGGGAGTGGTAGTGGTGGCAACTAGGCTGGTTGTAGTCCTCACGGTGGCCAATCCCTCTCCGCGCTTGCAGTGTTGGGAGGACACACCCTTTTTTTCCATGGGTCACACCCTGGTTTTTTGAAGCTCCTGTCTGGTGGCTCTGGATGTAAGGTACATGGGTGCAAGGCTGAAGGCAGGTGGAGAGGCCAGTGGATGCATGGTAGAGTGAAAGAACAGGCCTATTTAGTTGTAATAATATATAGTCTATCTTTTCTGAGTAGATTATAGGTACACAGCAGGTATCTCCCAAAGGTTGTATTTACAAGATGGCAATAATAGTAGTAGTGCTCCCTAAGTCCCTCTCTAAATCCTTTTTGCAATCTTCCAAAATAACCATAGGTGTGGATGGCCAGTCTGTCTAAGAAGTGTGGCGGGTTCCATCGGCAATTAACCCTTTCCATTTGTAGTAGTGTTGATTGCCAGAAATATGCATTTACCTCCGCAAAAATGTGGATCCGCAATACTATGGATGCCGAACGGTTTGTTCCGCAATTTGCGGAACACACATCGCCGGCACCCCATAGTAGATGCCTATTCTTGTCTGCTGCGGCTCGGCAAGATTGCATGCCACATTGAAGTGAATGGGGATGCATCTATTACGCAAAATTGCAGAATAGATGTGGACCCATTTGCACGGTCGTGTGAATGGGCCCTTACTATCTCACTCCAAGCACAGTCTTTAAATGATTTTCAACCTGCTGAAGATATTTAGGACTTCCTTCTCTCTAGGAGTAATCTTTAGCAAGTTTTTTTCTGGCAGTTTTACACTCACAGGAATGGTGTTTTCCTGGATGAGGCTTCCCTTCGAGGCCTACTAATCAGAGCTCACCAAAGTACATCTTGACTCTAGCTCTGCTCTGCAACTAGGAGATGGAGCCATCCCATATCCTAGCAACCTAAGACTGTCTGTGTTAACTATATCTTTCCTATAAAATACCTTATGGGATTACAGTGCACAAGTAAAAGAATCATTCAAGTATTTGGGTAATAAAGCAGAATGTTAACACATTAGCAGTGATCCAGTACAATATTAGTTTTTTAGGAGTGATCCGCTGAGTCACTCCAATAGGTTATACAAAACAACAATATTTATAAAGAACATTTGATAAGATACACTTATTCACACAACTATATTATGCCTGTGCACAGGATCATATTTGAAGTTTATGCTGCCCTAGGTACTAAAACACCTCTAAGGATGGGGGGGTCATCTTTGAATCTTGTTAAACCTATTTTTACAGTAATGGATCTGAAAAACAAATAAATTACATTCTGTTTTGCATTGTATATTATGCAAAAAAAAATAATCTACCTCCAAAAAAATGTAAGTTTCAAGTAAAAAAAGCGTCCTTTTCCCATTATAAAGTAAAAAAAAATTGTAAAAAAATAGGAAAAAAAGAAAAGTAGACATGTTAGGTATTGCCACATCCGTATCAACCGACTCTATAAAAATATCACATGATCCACCCCATCAGGTGAACGCTGTAAACAAATAAAAAATAAAAAAAGTGTCAAAAAGCCATTTTCTGATCACCCTGCCCCACAAACAGTATAATACCAAGCGATCAAAAAGACGTCTTTAACCCAAAATGGTACCAATAAAACCATCATCTCATCCCACAAAAAATGACCCCCTACCTAAGACAACCGGCCAAAAAATAAAAAATAGGGCTCTCAGAAAATGGCAACACAAAACCACAATTGTATTCTGTTCAAAAATGCTTTTACTGTGTTAAACTTAACAAAAAATAAAAATAAAAATAATAGACACATTGGGTATTGCCGCGTCCATAACAACCTGCTCTATAAAAATATCACATGAGATGGCCCCTCAGGTTAATGCTGTAACATTTTTAAAAAACTATACCAAAACAGCCATTTTTTGTCATCTTCCCTCACAAAAAGTGTAATACCAAGCAATAAAAAAGTCATAATGTACCCCAAAATGGTACCAATCTAACCAGAATCTCAACCCACAAAAAATGAGACCCTACCTAAGACAATCACCCAAAAATATAACAAAATGGCTCTCATAAAGTGGCAACACAAAAACAAGATTTTATTCTGTTCAAAAAGGATTTTACTGTGTAAAACTTAACAAAAGGAAAAATGATAGACATATAAGGTATTGCCGTGTCTGTAACAACCTGCTCTATAAAAATATCACATAATATACCCCCTCAGGTGAATACTGTAAAAAAAATGACATTTACATACAAACTATGCCAACATTTTTTCAACATTCCTCACAAAAAGTGTAATACCAAGCAATCAAAAAGTCTTAATGGTACCAATGAAACCGACATCTCATCCCACAAAAAATGAACCCCCATATAAGACAATTACTTAAAAAAATTAAAACCACCAGTAAACCAATCCATCAAAATATACACTGCAAAAGCCATATAGCGCTCCTTCCCTTCTGAATCCTGCCATGTGACACCACAGCAGTTTTCCACCACATATGGGGTGTTGCCGGATTCAGGAGAACATGGGTAAAAAATTATGGGGGTGCTTTTTCTCCTGTTACCCCTTGTGAAAATAAAAAATTTGGGACTAAAACAACATTTTTTTTTGGAAGAAATGAAACTTTTCATTTTCACAGCCAGGTGTTTCCAAATTCCGTAAAACACTTATGGGGTCAAAGTATATTGGTGTGTAGTTTCCACAATAGGGTCACTTTTTGAGGGTTTCCACTGTAGGGGTACGTCAGGGTCTCTTCAAATACAAAATGGTGCCTAAAAACCATTCTAGCAAAATCTGCCTCCAAAATCCATATGGCGCTCCTTTCCTTCTTAACACTGCCACATGTCTATAGAGCAGTTTACCACCACATATGTGGTATTTCTGTAAACTGTAGAATCAGAGTAATGCATATCAAGGTTTATTTTGCTGTTAACCCTTCCTGTGTTGCAAGAAAAAATTGATTAACATAAAAAAAATCTACAAAAAAAAGTGAAATTTTGAAATTTCGTCTCCATTTTGCTTTAATTCTTGTAGGACACCTCGAAGGTTAACAAAGTTTGTAACATCAGTTTTGAATAATTTGTGGGGTGTAGTTTCTAAAATAGGGTCATTTATGGGTGGTTACATAAGCCCCTCAAAATCACTTAACTGAATAACCAAATTAATGCTCAAAAAAATGGTTTGGGAAATTTTGTTGAAAATTAGAAAAATTGCTTCTAAACTTCTAAGCCCTCTAACGTCCTAAAAAATAAAATGACATTTGCAAAATGATGCCAACATAAAGTAGACACATGGGGAATGTTAAGTAATAAATATTTTATGAGGTATCACTTTCTGTTTAAAAGCAGAGAATTGTAAATTGAGAAAATTGTGAATTTTTCAAAATTTTGGTAATTTTTTTATTTTTTCATAAAAAAAGGTGAAATATATTGACTGAAATTTATGACTGTCATGAAGTACAATGTGTCACGAGAAAACAATCTCAGAATGGCCTGGATAAGTAAAAGTAAAAGCGTTCCAAAGTTATTACCACATAAAGTGACACATGTTAGAGTTGCAAAAATCGGCCTGGGATTTAAGGTGAAAAGTGGCTCGGTATCTAAAGGGTTAATAGTGTAACAGCAGTAGGTGTGGAACCACTGTATACAAATATTGTTCATAGACAGCTTATCCATATACTTCAAGGATCCCTGCTGCTCAGACTTAATTTTGAATGAACCGCGCAATACATGAAGAAGTGTCCAATGTCATGAGTAGAGATGAGCGATGCGATTCATCGATTTGTTGATTCGTATCGAATCTTGGGATTTTTCAGCTGCGAAGCGAATCCGAATATTAGGTGATTCGCTTTGCTTTTGCACGCATCGCTATGTAGTTTGTCCGCTAAATTATACGCTATTCTAAGTATAATTTAGTTACTCTATACGCTGTTGCGTAGACTCCTCCCTGGTAGTTACTCTACATGCTGTTGCGTACGACTTCTATTCAGCGATGCAGACTCCTCCCTGGTAGTTCCACCCACTTCTCCTGCGTGCGATGAAGACGTGGCAAGTCAGCAGAGTAAGATGGCGGCGAGACAGCGAGGTCCTGACTGGGGAAGCATGTTGTGGGCAGGCGACCCCTATGAGGAGAAGGAACCGGAGATCTATCTCTCACAACTCAACAGGAAGTCGGATGAGGTGTCTGCTGAGGTGGTGACTCCACTGGCTGACAAGGCGGAGGCGGCAGGAGTTCCCGCTCCACCGCGCAAGGACTACTCCTTACGCCAGAATTTGATGGTCCCTGAGGCTGTCACCCGGAACGCCCAGACCCTCTGGGAATATAAAAAGCTGGTGGAGGAGTGGGTAGTGCAAGTTTTGGAGCACCCACGGTCCGGTGACCCTAAGCTGGAGCGCCAAAGGGGAACCGTTATTTGGTTCAACGTGGAGCAGGGAGTCGGTTTCATCGGCAATGAGGAGACAGCGGAGGAATTATATGTTAACCGCCGTTCAGTTAAGCAGCTGTATCTTCCGCCCCTACGCCACAATCTCCACGCAGGGGATTACGTGGAGTATACCCCCATGAAGAGCCTCCAAGGCCCCTTTGCTACTGGGGTGAAAATCTTAAAGCGACCACCTACTCCTGCAGCGCCCCCGGAAGACTGGAGTGAGGAGGCCCAGGCCGCAGAAGAGGCTTGTGACCTTGAGACCTTGAGATTTGAAGAGAAATCCCAAGGTCAGGATCAGCCGAAACCCCTGATTCCTGATTTGCCGCCACCGCCACCGATACCACCGATCCTTCATGTGGGACAGATGACCACGAACACTTTCGTGTAGCATCCAACTGTGGTGCAGTACTACCAACTGCCATGCCCATGGCAGTTGCAGGCCACACAGTCCGCCACTCGTGGAAGACCGTTACCGTTACAGCCGGAGATTCTGTCTCCTGGTATGCCGGCAGGAGGATCTGGCCACTACAGAGTGATGGGCAGGGCCAAAGTTACCACTGCCTTTGCCAGTGTGACAGCCCAGTCACCAAGAAGACCATCCTTGAGAGGTCGGCGGGGGTCTGCTGCCACAGCCAGGGCCGCTTTCATGATGAGGCAGGAGCACCCTCTCATGTCCTTTAGCTCCAGCAGCAGTGAGGAGGACCTGCTGGCCTTTAAGTAATTCCAGCAGTTTTTATGGAAGCCACAACATGGACTTATCCTGAAGGGTGGGCACTAGTTGGCCCTTGTTTTTAGTTTTGTTGCACCGCGTTTGTCCTCACCCAGATGGCCATGGATTGTTAGGACATCAAGAAAAAGTTTTTTTATCCAAGTTGCGCATACGTGCACCTCATCCCTTTTTTCCCCCTTTTCAGGTTATTTGGGGAGCCCCTCGAAAGAGGGTTTTTTAAAGGGAAGCTTTGCTGCTATTTTTTTACCCATTTGGATTACAATTTTGCCTATGTGGATTACAAATTGCGACTGAGTTTGGGACTCTGCTCCAGTTCTATGACAAGCGTCAGAAGAAAAGAGACTTAAACATGTCCGTGAGTATACTAGGTAGGTGAAAAATGTTTATATTATACTTATAATAATGTATTTGCACTATTTACCATATATGTGTCTCGAATATTCGCTCTGCCTCTGAGGAGTGCACGCCGCGGCCTCTCCTCGTACGTGCCTGCGTATTACGTAATTGCTTAGACAATAGTACGCTGAGATTCGTACGCTATTTGTACCCTCATGCGTACGTCTTTTAAGAAGTTGTGCACATTTTGTAAATGAACAATCGTTATTAGTGAGTGAATGTTCACTAATAGCGCATAATAACATATATTTTGTATGCAAATACAACGAATCTATTCGTCGAATACACGAATTTTAAGAAAAGTTCAGCGAATGTTCGGCGAATAATTTTTTCAATGATTCGCTCATCTCTAGTCATGAGCATCCTACAATTGGGGCTTTATTCACACATAAATGCATAACCATGCCAAAAGATAGTCCAAACAGCATTCTTTATAGTGTGGAACCACTGTGTCAACCAACAGATTAGACTTTGGATTAATCCTAAGCGTGTTGTCATTAAAAGGTAGGGAACAGTGCAGCCCTATACTGTACCCACACCACTTTCCATACCTACTTGCATGACCTGCCCTAAGTGATTACACACAACTGGATGAAAATCCCTTCTTAGCTTAGTGCAGGGGCCTAAACCAAAATGGGAAAAGAGTAGTCAGACAGAAAAAGGAAAAAACAGTAACAGATCAGAATCCAAAATCAAATATAAATACACAACAAAATAAAACCAGGACAAAAGAGGCAATGGCAAATCAGAGGCAACGTCAAAGAAACAGGCAAATGATCATTGATCCAGAATGGCAAATACACAAATAGCTAGTGAGGCTTAGAAAACCAATCACAGGTAACTATGGCCAGCATCTGCCTATTTAAATAGACCGCCCTCAGGGAACATGTGAAGTCGGCATATAGCCTTATTTGTCCTTTGTCCTGGCTCCCTGAGCAGATCCACGGACTGGCTGCCATAGCAATAGAGCGAGATGGTGCCGCCGTCATAGTAAAGCTGGACTCGCTGTGGGAATGCAGACAGGTAAGTGAATGAAAGTTGTTATCCTGGCAGTCCCCTTGTATTCACCCTTTAAGCCCTACACAGGGATCTGGAATTCAATGCAAGAGATCCACCAGGCTGCCACCTTGTAGTCTCAGTGTGGTTGACAGGTGATCCATGGAGGTCGGAGACACTGGGCAGTAAGGGGTCAGGCAAAATCGTAGTCAGGGACTGGCCAAGGTCAGGACTAGCAGAGTACATGCAATCTGGCAACCGGTCCGAAGTCAGATCAGGCAGCAAACGATCAAAATGGAGGTTAAGCACAGGTCAGGCCAAGCAGCGGATGGTCAGAATCCAGTAAACAAGCAGAAGTTGTTTCACCTGGAGAAAATTTTGGTGGGTTCATACAGGAAGAAGCCTATAAGGGAAACCTTAGTCTCTTGCCATATCTGGAAGGAACTACCTCTAGGTTCTTCATCAGAGCCTGCCCAAGGGATGGACTTGGCTAATAGGGATCCAGTTTACGTTTGCAGAATAAGGTTGCAGAAGACTGATGTGAGCTCACTAGAAGCAGACCTACCAGAATAACTGGGGTGCAAAGAGTGGTACACAAGCAGGGTCAGAACCAGGAAAGACAGATAAAGCCCAAACAGGAGATAAAGGATTAAAGACTAGCCACAGTCATAATACCAGGAGAATCAAGCCATTTCAGCAGACAAAAAGTTAATCCAGAAAATAACCATGGTCAGTACACAGAGATTAAACAAGCAGGTCTAGAGTTCAGTTACAAAGCACAGATGTGCAAACTAAGCCAGGATACATACTCAATTCCCAGCAGCTGACAATGACTGAGTAGCAAACTGATAGGTCGACCAGCTAGATCTTGAATGGCTGGCACGACAACCCTTCCAGCACAGCCATAAACAGAATTTTGTCTGAGCAAACTCCTGACAGTTCTGTCCTAGAAACATTGTTCTAGGGCAAATTATTTCTTCAACACAATACTATAAAGAAGAACCATATGGCAGGACATGAATGTCCTATTGCTGTTGGTGTGCATGATGTTTCAATAGCATTATTCAATACCATAATTCAAATCCGTTTAGTGGATCTGCATTTTTTTCTTTTCCTTTATTACCCTTTATTGTCTAATGTATGCAGTCCTGGAACAGCCGTTTAAGGGTGCATATCTTTGTTCAAAATGTGAGCAAATTGCCCGTTTGGAATCGCACATCGTGTATCTAACCAGGCAAATTTCAACACTGCGAAGCGCTGACAATTTGGAAAAGAGTTTGTTGCTCGCTGAGCAAGCACTCTATGGGTAGATGTGGGGGAGGGTGGTAGTGATGAGGCTCAGGAAAGTTAGGTAGCTAGCTGGGTAACAGTTAGAAAGTGGAGTAGAGGGAAAAGTGCCAGGGAGGCTAGCCCTGATCTGACACACCCCAACATGTTTGCAAGTTTGGCAAATGAGGGGGATGCCACTTCAGGGATGGCACTGCTGCAGCCAGACACTTCCTCTGCCAGTCAGGGGAATGTCAGCTCCAGTAAGCAGGGGACCAGGAGAGCAGGGCAGGCCAGACAGGTGCTGGTAGTGGGAGACTCAATTATTAGGGGTACAGAGAGGTCAATCTGTCACAAAGACCGGGATTGTCGAACGGTGTGTTGTCTTCTTGGCGCTCGAGTTCGACACATCGTGGATCGGGTTGACAGATTACTGGGAGGGGCTGGAGAAGATCCAGCAGTCATGGTCCATATCGGAACCAATGACAAAGTTAGAGGTAGGTGGAGCGTCCTTAAAAATGATTTTAGGGATTTAGGTCAGAAGCTTAGGGCAAGAACCTCAAAGGTAGTGTTTTCCAAAATACTGCCTGTACCATGAGCCACACAAGAAAGGCAGCGGGAGATTATGGAGGTAAACAAGTGCTCAAGAACTGGTGTAGGAAGGAGGGGTTTGGGTTCCTGGAGAACTGGGCCGACTTCTCTGTCGGCTACAGGCTCTAACCTAGGGATGGGCTGCACCTCAATGGGGAAGAGACAGCTGTTTTGGGGGAGAAGATGGCTAGAGGGCTGGAGAAGTATTTAAATTAGGGACTGGGGGGAGGGTAACTACATTATAGGAGGAGAAGATAGTGCAGATAGAGACCTGGGGCAAGGTAATGGAACTGGGGGAGAAATGGAAGGAGGGACTAGAACAGTTCAGAAGGAAAGGTGTAGGGGAAAAAATATACACCAACCTCTTAATTGTATGTATACTAATGTCAGAAGCCTGACTAATAAAACTGGTGAACTGGAATTAGTCATGTGTGAGGAGGACTACGACATAGTGGGAGTAACTGAGACATGGCTGGATGACAGCTATAGAAAAATAATAAAAATATGGCTGCACAACATTTCACATGCAAACAATAGAACTAAGGAATGGGGATCATTCTAAATTAAAGTGGTATTATACCTACTAGAAATGAAAGTTTGAAAAATAGAAGCTCTTTGCGCACATTTTTGATCAAAAGTGTGTCGGGCCCATCCACCAGGCGTCAAGGTGGCTTCCGCAGATGGGTACCTAACACTAACATACTGCCTCTCCTGGACTTACTTAAGCCTACAATATTCAGGGCGGTGTAAGAACCAGCTACATTTATACTCTGCTCAGAAGCCCCAGGTAGATGGGCGTTGCTCAGTCTAAAAGAGGCTGCTACCCTCAATATATACTACAAGAAAATTTAGACTAGCAATTCATGTTCACAGGTGCATATCCATAAAGCAAGCATACAGAAAAATAATACAAATATGGCTGCACAACATTTCACATGCAAACAATAGAACTAAGGAATGGGGATCATTCTAAATTAAAGTGGTATTATACCTACTAGAAATGAAAGTTTGAAAAAATAGAAGCTCTTTGCGCACATTTTTGATCAAACGTGTGTCGGGCCAATCTACCAGGCGTCAAGGTGGCTTCCGCAGATGGGTACCTAACACTAACAGACTGCCTCTCCTGGACTTCCCTAAGCCTACAATATTCAGGCAGGTAGGATAACAGGCTGAACTGGATGGACAGATGTCTTTTTTCGGCCTTATAAACTATGTTACTATATAACTATGTTACTATGTTACCCGTAAATACAGTATTTTTCGCCTAATAAGACTCACTGGCCCATAAGACGCACCTAGGTTTTTGAGGAGGACAATAAGAAAAAAATATTTTTCATTAGACCACAGGTCAGACCACTAATCAGACCT
Organism: Rhinella marina; assembly: GCA_900303285.1. Taxonomy (NCBI): domain Eukaryota; kingdom Metazoa; phylum Chordata; class Amphibia; order Anura; family Bufonidae; genus Rhinella; species Rhinella marina. The sequence continues at coordinate 23,392 of ONZH01008705.1, forward strand.
TAGCTGACAGCCCCAATCAGACCCTCAATGTCAATAAGACCTCATATCAGACCCCCAATCCAACCTCAGCTCAGACCCCAATGGGAATGACCCCCAATCAGACCTCAGATAAGAGCCCCAAAATAAATAAGACCCCCCATTCAGACCTCAGATCAGCCCCCATGCCTCTTATTATCAGCCCCCATGCCTCTTATCATCAGCCCCTATTCCTCTCATCAGCCCCCATGCCTCTCATCAGCCCCATATGCCTCTCATCAGCCCCATATGCCTCTCATCAGCCTCCATGCCTCTCATCAGCCCCTTCCATATGCCTCTTATCAGTCCCGATGCCTCTCATCAGCCCCTACGCCTCTCATCAGGCCCCCATTTGCCTCTCATCAGCCGTCATATATCTCTCATCAACCCCATGCCTCTCATCAGCTTTCTTGCCTCTCATTAGCCCCCATGTGCCTTTCATCAGCCCCCATGCCTCATATCACTTACCTCTTGTGCTCCAGATACCTCTCCTGCTCCAGATAATGGAAGCGCTCATTATTGTTGCACAAATTTCGAACGTACATTCAGCGTAGTTAAAAGTATGCAATACGTAAGCAGTGCGTAGAAATCCTTAGCGTACTATTGACTCGCGATTGCGTCATACGCACGAGGCTAGGCCGCGGTGTACAGTCTTTAGAGGCAGTCCATATGAGGTTGAAAAATAAGATGCTCACTGTTAGCTATTCAGCTAAGGATAATAAGTGCATAATAGGACACATACATTGCAGTACCTGAAAAAGAATACACACAATGGGCTAAAGTGCTGAACCAGTAAAAACAGTGTAGCTAAATTACAGCAAAGTCATAAGTATGCAAACATTTTAGTGCAATCAATTTCACATTTGCAAGCATAAAAGGCTCAGATATATGTTAGAGTCTCTCCTCGTGGCTCCTTAGCATGGTAAAACACTGTCTGGAACACATAGTCCAAAATTCAATTGTAATCCACGTGAGGTAATATTTTAATCCAAACAGGTAACGTGTAATCCGCATGGATAATAGAAAATAGCAGCAAATAGAGAATCCTTTTTGCAAAGGGAGCTCCCAAATAACCTGAGAAGGGGGGGAAAGGAAAATAGGCGCGCTTAGGCGCAACTGGGACTTTTCTGCAGAATGGGGGGAGTCCTGACAGCCATGCCCATCTGGGTGAGAGTCAAACGGGGCCAATACAAACAACCAAACATAAAAAGCATAGGCGGATTATAATGAGGGCAATCTGGGCAACCGCCCGGGGCCCAGCCTCCTGGGGGGGCACAGGCCGGATTGCCCCCATTAGAATCACATTAGGAGTCCTTCCTTTTTTTTTTCTTTCCCTGGGGGGGGGGGATGCTGTCGGCAGGGGCGCACGCACCTGAGGGGCGAGGTGAGGCGGCATGCTCATGCTCCTGGCTCCGGTGGCTGGCGCACGCGCACTGATGTGACGTCACGTGGGCGGCGCGATTACGTCATCGCACCGCCTGCGACATTCCAGTCAGGAGCAGATCCGCCAGAAGTCAGGCTGGGTCTGGTTTTGCATCGTGGGACCGCGCGGACCGCGACAGCAGGACGACAAGTATAAGGACGAGTATAAACTGGCAAAGTCATAGCAATCAATGCAGCTGGGAGGGACAGAACCTCTATTTCTAGGGACAGGCCACACTGAAACATCGCTGTAGGACTCGTGAGCCCCAGTAGTGGACTTCTGACAACTGAGCTGACAGTAGAATTAATTGTTTGACCATTGTCAGCTATTTCTGGCTCTGGTTAGTTATCTAAAGGGCTTGGACATCTTAAGTTTAAAATGTTGCATCACGTTTCAGGCTGCCATCTTCATCATAGGTGGATTATAATGAGGGCACTATACATGCTGCCCTAAACCTTATACTAGCCCCTGCCTCCCTATTTCAGACCCCCAATACTGGCCCTGCCTTACCCCTAACCCTGGCCTCTAACCCTCAATACTAACCCCCTGCATTGACCCCAACTGTAATACAGGCCCCTGACCCCCTAATACTGGCCCTGCCTGACCCCTAACCCTAGTACTGGCCCCTGACCCCTACTCTGTTACTGACCTCTAACCTTGGACCCCTAACCCTGATATTGGCCCCTGACCCCCTAGTATCGACCCCAAATACTGGCCTTGTCTCACCCCCAAATACTGGCCCTGTCTCACCCCCCCCTTATACTGGCCCTGTCCTATCCCTAACCCTAGTACTGACCCCTACCCTGGTACTGACCTCTAACCCTGGACCCCCTAACCCTAATACTGAACTCTAATACTGTCCCTAACCCTAATATTGACCGATAACCCTAATGTACTGTACTGACCCATAATACTTTCTCATTTACATGACCATATTTGTTTTGCGATCCACAATTGCGGCTCCACAAAACACGGATACTGGCTACGTGCGTTCCACATTTTGCGAAACGCACATGCCCAGCCCTAAGATAAAAATGCCTGTTCTTGTCTGCAATTGCGGTCAAGAATAGGGTATGCTCTATCTTTTTTGCAGGGCTGTGGAGCGGAACTACGGATTTGCAGCCCCATTGAAGTTAATGGAAATATGATCATATGAATGTACCCTAATGTTGCCTCTAACCCCAATACTGGCCCTAAGGGTGCATTCAGATGACCATATTTCTGGGTCTACATCCGTTCCACAATTTTGCGGAATGAGTGCAGACCCATTCAATTCAATGGGGCCGCAAAAGATGCAGACACACACACCATGTACTGTCCACATCCGTAGTTCCGTGGTCCCACAAAAAATATAAAGCATGTGTCGTATTCTTGTCCGCAAAAATAGGCATTTCTATATAGGGCTGGCACTGTGCGTTCTGCAAAATGTGTTTTGCAGATCCACAATTTGTGGACTGCTAAACACTTTCGGTCGTCTAAATGTAGCTTTATGCTAATACTAGCCTCTAACACCAATACTGGCCTCTAACCCCAATACTGGCCCCTAACCCCAATACTGATCCCTAACCCCAATATTGGCCCCTAACACCAATACTAGCCCTAATATACTAACACTAATGCTAATCCTATCCCTAAAACTGACTGGAACCTTAACTACAACCCCCAATACCTCACGTACCTCACAGTAACCATAATATATGACCGTCCACATATATCTGTACACACTGCATCTTTTATACCTCACACCTGACACATAGTATACATACAGAGTACTGATACGTCAGGTACAAGGTATAATAGATGCAGTGGGTAAACGTATATAGTATATACAGCAGTGTACTGGTATGTGAGGTATAATAGATGTAGTGTGTAGATATATAGTATATACAGCAGTGTACTGATATGTGAGGTAAAAGCTGTCATTTATACCTTATACCTGTCAGTGTATACAGATATATAGTATATGCAGCAGTGTACTGATATGTGAGGTATGAGGTATAATGTAGTGTGTACAGATATATGGTATATACAGCAGTGTACTCATGTGAGGTACGAGGTATAACACATGCAGTGTGTACAGGTATATAGTATACAAAGCAGTGTACTCATGTGAGATACGAGGTGTAATTTATACATCACACCTCACACCAGTGATCTTGGTTCTTGCTCTGCATTTGTGTGTTAAACAGACATCTGATGCTATACGTCTAATACTATCCATTCACATTTGCGTTTGGGTCACAGATTCTGTTAAAAAGACCGGACAGAAAAGTTCTGCATGCATCATTTAAGCAGCATATGGTTATATGTTTCCAGCAAGGCCTTATGCTGTGTTTTTACCATATTGAGGCAGCATAAGGCCTTGCTGGGTAACCTATTTAACCCTATGCTGCATCAATAACTAATATAGCCTAAGGGCTATCTTTAAATCCAAGCAGCATAGGGTTAAAAAGGTTACTCACCAAAGCCTTTTGCTGCTTCAATATGGTAAAAACACAGCATAAGGCCTTGCTGGGTAACCATTTTAACCCTATCCTGCTTGTATGTAAAGATAGCCTTCAGGCTATATTAGTTATTGATGCAGCATAGGGTTAAACAGGTTACCCTGCTTAAGGGTTAAACTGCCAACTGACTCTCACCCCTCAGGTGCAGTCCATGGTGTGGCTCCCATAGGTCCTCCTGAGGTGTCCATTACATCACCCAGCCAGTAGAATTGTTCCTCAAATGAGGGACCTAAAGTCCTCCTTGCTGGAACTGCTGCTAAACGTCATCAGAGGATGCTCCTGCCTCTTCTAGGCCACGCCCGCTGCCGTAGTAGAACTCCAGTGCCCTCTTTTTCTGGAATTCAGACTTTACCAGGTCCGGGTGGTGGTGACGCTGGCGAGCGCTGCAGCCATTTGCGCTTTTCCGGATCCTCCTGCTGGGACAGCAGGGGTAAGAACTTCCGGCTGCAGTGGTTCTGGCAAGGTTGCATCCAGGGAAGTAGCCCCAGCTTCTCTGGCTGCTGCTGGCTTCATGTTCCACGGCAGCTGGTATTGGTGGATGACCGTGGATTGGAACGTAAACAATGTTGTCATCAGCTGACCCAGCTGAAAGGACTGTGGTGGTGGTGGTGCTGGCAGTCCAGGAATCAGAGGCTCCGGCTGTTCCTGTGGCTTTTCCCTGAACCGGAGGACACAATCTGGGGACTCCTGAAGGCAGCGCAAGCGTCCTGGACCTGGTGGTTCATTCGGCCACACTCCAGGTTCTGTTGAATGGTACCAGCGGCTTTGAAAGGAGGGCAAAGGGGCCTTTCAGGGACGCCATGGGGTGTACTCCACCTGATCCCCCACGTACAGGCTGTGCCGAGGTTGTGGTAGGTACGGCAGTTTCACCGACCTGTGGACTACAAAATACTCCTTTCCGTCCTCATCGTCTGCCAGGAAGCCAGACCCTCTCTCAACGGAAAACCACAGGACCGTTCCCTTTCGGCGTTCCAATGCAGGATCTCCCGGCCTAGGGTGGCCCAGTACTTGGATGACCCAGTCCTCCACGGCGTTTTTATAGTCCCAGAGGGTCTGCGCATGGGTCATCACCGATGGTGGCACAATCAAGTTTTGCCTTATTGTGCCACCATGGATGCCGGATGGATCTCCTCCTGGGCGGCGAAGTGGACGCTCCAGCCGCCTCCACCGAAAGAGCCACAGCAGACGCTCCAGCCGCACCAGCCACAGCAGATGCACCAGCTGCCTGACGACGAAGAACCGCCTCACGATGTGCAGCTAACTCCGCAGGCGGTAAGGAGAATAAGGGCACTGTAGGTGGGTTACTCGCCTTCAGTTTAGAGCGTGACACCCTGATGTCTGGAGCGGGCAGTGGTTCAGGGAACTCGTCCCCAAGGGCCATCTGGTTCCAGTTGGGACGCAGCTCTTTAGCCATGCTTGCTACTTGCTCAGGGTTCAGCGCTGGTCCAAACTGGTTCAGAGGAGGGTAGCGTACTGAGGAAGAAGTCTTCACTCCCTATATGTGCAAATAGTCAGATCCTGGTGAGCTGGGCTGTTTTTTTCCAGTTCTGACAGGGGCGTATCTTCACTTTCCCGCTCTTGCGGGGCGTATCGTAATTTTCCCGCCTTACGCAGAATGCGTACGTTTCGTACATTTCATATGTATCGTACGTATCGTTAGCGTTCAAAATTTTGCGAAGATTTACCAATAATATGAAGCGAATCCTAAAAAATCCAGATTCGCTTCGGAGGAGAAAATTTCCAAGATTCAATACGAATCTATGAAGCGGCGAATAGATTCGCTCATCTCTATTCGTTGCAAATCTTCATTATTTCCTACGCCAAAGTGAATACGAATCTTTTCAGATTCGCTTTGTTCGAATCTTCTTAAATCTTTGTACGCATCAGATAATTTATACGCTAATTCTACGCACCTGATAATTTGTACGCTAATGCATACGTACTCACTTAAGTAGTGTACTTTTACTGTATGTTTGTTATTTGTGTGGGTCTAGCATCGTGCCTGTATGACGTAACCGCGAGACAATAATGCGCTAAAGCTTCGTACACTCATGCGTACGTATTTGCGGGAATATTTGCAGAACATGGATATTTTTTAATGAAACTTGGACCGAAGCGAATCTTATCCGAGGCAAATCTTTTAAAAAATTCGGCGAATATTCTCTAATCTCTAATTACAGTATAGTATTTATGGGGGTCTAGAAGCCCTATGTTGTCCCACCAGATATTGCATATACGTAGATGTAAAATATGAGAAAGGTAAGGATTAGAGATCAGCGAGCACTAAAATGCTCGGGTGCTCGTTATTCGAGACAAACTTTTCCCAATGCTCGGGTGCTCGTTTCGAGTAACGAACCCTATTGAAGTCAATGGGAGACTCGAGCATTTTTTGCAGGGGACCAAGGCTCTGCCTAGGGAAGCCGGGGTGAAAACCTGGAAACCTCAGAAAATGATGGAAACACCACGGAAATGGACAGGAAACAGCAGGGGCAGCATGCATGGATACCTCTGAGGCTGCCTAATCCCACCATTACCCCAAATTCTCCTGCAACAGCCTGGTGGTTACCCTCATGGCAATTGTGCTCACCCAAACCAAGAAAGGCGAGGCACATGCCCATCACATGTTAGGGAAGCACCCAACTAGGTGCAACGAAGGTCCATCACCCATGCCCATGCTGGCACTGCTCTCCTATCCCCTGCCACACGATGCAGGCATAAGCCTGACACAGCATGGCGGTGACACCAACAAGTGACTGAGTTAGTATGCGGTAGCTGGTGAAGCACCCAAATTTGTGGAAAAATTGTTTGGAGAGAGGGCCTGTAGGTGGCCCTCTGGAAAAATTGTTTGGAGAGAGGGCCTGTAGGGGGCCCTCCGGAAAAATTGTTTAGAGAGAGGGCCTGTAGGTGGCCCTCTGGAAAAATTGTTTAGAGAGAGGGCCTGTAGGTGGCCCTCCGGAAAAATTGTTTGGAGAGAGGGCCTGTAGGTGGCCCTCCGGAAAAATTGTTTGGAGAGAGGGCCTGTAAGGGGCCCTCCGGAAAAATTGTCATTAAAGAGTGCCAGTTGGCCCTCTAAAAAATTGCGCTTTGGGTGAGCGTTAGACAAAGACGACAAGGAGGAGGAGGAGGAGTAAGGAGGAGTAGAGAAGAGGAATCGGATACATAAGTAATGTTAATCTTTAGCTGCTTTCCCCCGGAGGAGATTTGAATTCCGGTGAAATCCAGGCTTTGTTCATTTTAATAAGCGTCAGCCTGTCAGCGCTGTCAGTTGACAGGCGTGATGATGCCACCAGCTGCACTGAATACCCGCTCTGACAACACGCTAGCGGCAGGGCAGGCCAGCACCTCCAAGGCGTACAGTGCCAGTTCAGGCCACGTGTCCAGCTTTGAAACCCAGTAGTTGTATGGAGCAGAGTGATCGGTCCGGACGTTGGTATGGTCAGCTAGGTACTCCCTCACCATCTTTCTGTAAAGCTCACCCCTACTCTGCCTAGACTGGGGACAGGTGACAGTGTCTTGCTGGGGTGACATAAAACTGGCAAAGGCCTTGGAGAGCGTTCCCCTGCCAGTGCTGGACAAGCTGCCTGCTCGCCTCCTCTCCCCCACTACTTGGCCCACAGAACCACGCCTTCTGCCACTAGCGGCATCAGATGGGAAGGATTGTTTCAGCTTGTGCACCAGGGCCTGTTGATATCTATTCACTCTCATACTCCTTTCCTCTACAGGGATGAGAGTGGAAAGGTTCTGCTTGTACCGTGGGTCCAGGAGAGTGAACACCCAGTAATCGGTGTTTGAAAAAATGCTTCTAACGTGAGGGTCACGGGATAGGCAGCCTAACATGAAGTCTGCCATGTGCTCCAGAGTCCCAACACGCAAGAATTCCCTCTCCTCACTGGCCTGACTCTCCATTTCCTCCTCCTCCTCTTCAGCCCATACACGCTCAAGAGTTAAGTACCCTCTTCTGTCTCGCCGACATTCTCCCTCCTCTTCCTCCTCATCCTCATCCCCCTCCTCCAATACGCCGCTGAGAAACAGACCAGAGGGTGGCCTGGC
>ONZH01008706.1:0-41666 GCA_900303285.1 Rhinella marina
CTTAGTATGAAATGAGGCAAATGGGACACAGGGTTGCCTCCTTAGACGACTCCCAGTCAAGTCTTATTAACTGGTGTTAATAAGACCAGTTAATGGGGGACATGGCAGATTCTTAACTCCTGAAGATTACAGACTGCTATCGCTTCTATCTGCTGAGGAGGCTAAGGGTGCTCAACTCTATTCCGAATGGGAAAAGCCCAGGGTCTGATGGGTTGCCTATTATTTATTTTAAAAAGTGGAGACAAATACTGCTTCCCTGATACTTTTCTTATTGCAATTCTTTGATGGCAGGTTCAGTCTCTTGAGGCATATGTCACGATCAGTCATAAAGTAGGCAAAGACCCACAATTATGCCATACCTATTGCCCGATTTCTCTATTGAATGAGGATTTAAAGTGGTTGGCGAAAATATTAGCCGACAGGATTTCTGTTCTTTTGCTTCGGCTGCTTCTAAGGCTAGCAGGAAATTTTCATGTATTAAAATGTAAGCCCAGGAGGATTTGGAGCATAGTATGGGAGTGGTAGTTGTCCTGGCAGTTACAGTTGATCACAGTGGCTTTCCTCACGCTGTTGCTCCCTAGGGCCATGCAAAAAAGGAGGGTGCACAGTTTCTTCCCCTGGTGCACACCTTGATGTTGGGCCTTCTGCCTGATAGTAGTCGTTGTGCCTGTGGTGTTGAATGTTTGTATGGATGCAAGGCAGAGCATGTAGAGTGGGGCCATGAATAAGAACTGCAGGGTTTGAAATGCTTAGGCCAGGCATGTGGTGTTGTGCTACATGGTGTCATTTTATTTTTGCTATTAGAGATTAGCAAAGTTTGAAAAAATTTGATTCGGACAATCTTCCAAAGTTCTTCAAGAAATTCGAGTTTTTTCCAAATTAATTAATCACAAATCATGATAAATCTGGTATACCCAGGACACTCTGACTAATCACATTCATCCCACTTTGTGACCCAATCTCAGTGTGAAGGCTTGGAACTTAAACTGCAGGGAGAGTGCATTGCCGTGAACAGTACATTATGTTCCAGTGTACCCACATTCATAGTTAATACTGTGACATCAGAATTACAGGCAGTTGTAATTTATCGCCATCTACATCACTATGCAGGGCACCAAGATTCATAGCTAATCCATTCTATTAGCTGTGGCATTAGTGTGTGTCAGTATTAAAGGTCAATAAAAGCTTCAGGTCTAATTTATTGTTGTGAACTAAAGGCCCTTTTACACGAGCCAATTATCGTTCAAATAATCGTTCAAACGTTCGGATTTGCACGATTATTGTTGTATATAAACACGGGTAACGATTTAACGACGAACGAGATTTCCTTCGCTTCTCGTTGATCGCATCTTTTGTCCTGCCAATAAATTAATCGCTCATCGTTCGAAAATCTTCCAGTTTAAACGAAAATCGTTTAGTCGTTGGCAGATGGTAATGTTAATGCTTATGGCAAGGAGCAAGGAACGATCGTAATAACGATTATAAAACGACCGAAAGTACGAAGATTGTGAACGACTTCTCTTTCAGTGTAAACGGTATTTACATTGCATCATTCGATCGTTCATCTACGATCGCTAATACGATTTATCTTTCCGTGTAAAAGGACCTTTAATAGTGCATTGCCCCAAAATTCAAGTTGTGACCCCATGACAGTGTGTGGACAGTGGCAGTAATGGCCCCATGACAGAATGGGGACAGTGGCAGCATCAGTAGCAGTAGTGGCCCCATGACAGAGTGGGAATGGTGGCAGTAGAAGCGGAAGTAGTGGCCCAGTGACAGAGTGGGGACAGTGGCAGCAGCAGTAGCAGGAAAGCTGTGTTAAAATCACTGTTTCTGTTCTTCTAATCCATCAGAAGAACATAAAAACAATCCTGTATTTTAAGCATCCACAAGCCTCTTTCAGACAGTCAAATCGCTCCACCAACTCGACCCAAATTCAGTGTTTTGTCAGTGTTTTGCATCAGTATTTGATCAGTAATTGTAAGACTAAAACAGGAGTGGGTCCAAAACAGATATAAAATGTAATAGAATTATCTGCATCTCATTTTGGACCCACTTCTGCTTTTGGCTTACAAATTCTGATCAAATGCTGATGTAAAACACTGACCAAACACTGACTGAAAGAACGTATTAGCTATGGTGAATTTAGGTTGAGTTGGTAGAGCGATTTGTGTGGCTCATTCCCATAACCAACGAGACTCTGCCCTTATGGCAATAATCCATCTGCCATGTTTGATCCATCCAGCAAGTTCGGCCCATCTGGTTTTAACCTAAATACACATTGAAAGCAAAATACCATTCATTAAGTTCATGGTATGGAGGGGTCCTTATGGAGGGATGAACATGGATTAAAATTTCATTGCACTGCACAGTAACGTAGAATTTACTTAAAATTTGTTGTGCCTGTCAGAATGACGCAGAATAAAATCTTTTCTAACAGAATGTGTTAGCTAGGAATGATAAATTTGGGTCCAATTTGTGGAGCGATTTGTCTGGTAATACCATCGTAGTTCTGACCATAAAGGATTGCAATAGCGACACAATTTTTTTTTGCTAAAAGAACGTATTAGCTACAATGAATTTGTAATTTTTCAGATAAATGACTAATTTTTCAGACAAAAAAAGATTAACGACTAGTGGACAACTCTGCAGTGCCAAGAATCAATTTATTTGCACTGCCCACACTGTGTTAAATAAGATTGTTCTGTAACACTAAATCACTTTAACTGTTTAGCTAACAGAAGTCAAATATCAATGCGGACACACTACAAACAGTAGAATGAGACAGATGTATCACCCCACTTTGTGACTCATGGCCTAATAGAATTGTTTTTCCATTAATCAATGTGGACATGCCACAAACTGTAGAATGAGGCAGGTGTATCACCCCAATTTGTGAATCAGGGACTAATAGAATTATTTTTCTATTATTCAAGGTGGACACCCCAAATGTGGACACTGTTCAATTAGATTGCGATTGATTCAATCTGCAACATATTCAACAAATTAATTCAACAGATTAAGGCCTTATTCAAACATCAGTGTTTTTGTCAGTTATTTCCATCAGTGATTGTGAGCCAAAACCAACCTCCACCTCCAACCTCATTTTATTCTGTTTTGGTTACAGTCCCTTGCTGCTAAAGACTATGTACACGCGTTTTGAATAGATTGGAAGTGGGCTCTCAGAATTGTCCTTTGATTGTCTGAAAGCAAACCTGGCCCAATGCTAAATGGACCACCAAAGCTAATCATTATAATCTGCTTGTGTTTGAACCCACATCCAAGCTTTTCGATCTTGTATCTATGCTGCTTGTGCTTACAGGAAAAATTTGAACTACACAATACAAGACACCCCCTCAATGGTAATATTTAAAAGCAGGCTTGTTTAATCTGTTTAGCCAGGCATTTAATTAATACACATCCATCTGTTAAGCACTCAATGCCTTTCTTCTATTATTCACTCTTCATATAATATTTTTATCCTGCTCTTTGATTTCCAGGCTCATTTTAATTCTCAGCTGTGTTGTGTAATTGGAACACTTTCTACCTTCCTATGGGAGAGAAAGGTTAGAGAAATGAAGCCTATTTTTTAGCATTCAGACCCACATATCACATCTCTATGTTTAGGGATCCAATCTAAATAAACATATGACGTAACATCTTACTCAGCTGTGTTTCCAGAAGACACTGCGCAATTTCATGAATGAGCGATTCGACACATTCCCCAGTCTGCAAAAATCTCAAGACATTCAGATGGCACAGCATGTTGCAAAGATTGAACTCATATTGCAAAATATATATATATAGTCTTTTATGATAGCTACTGAGCAAAATGTCTAATTCAAAACTAGGGAAGTCGAGAGCAAAGATGTATAGTAAAATAGTTGTTTTCTTTTCTTTTTTTTTTCCAAAGGGCTCCTAGCATCTCAAAATAAAATAAAAAATAGATAGATAGATAGATAGATAGATAGATAGATAGATAGATAGATAGATAGATAGATATGAAAGAAATAGACTGCGGCACATCCAAATAGTGAATGAAGTGACGTCCTTTATTCACCCATGCGACGTTTCAGTCCACTTGCTGGGACCATTGTCAAGCAAATGATTACATGTTCACACAGTATTTAAAGGGTGTACATAATTGTGTCAATACATATCAATTAAAAACCATATATCAACAATGCACACAATTCTTATCCTTAACCATGATCACTCATTTCATATTACATGTATCGTCATACAATGACTTGCTGAGTGCCCACATTATATATAAAAAGTGCATTATATATCTATAAATAGTTGATACTTAATAATTGGTGATTACCCCCAAATTATCACCAGGTGTACAGTAGGGGTTGGTCCAGGTGGTAGTGACATCCTCCTCCGTAATGCGCCGACCGATGCCAAACAAAGATGAATCCTAAGCGTGCAAAAAATCACGCTGCGCAGGTCTATGCGTCTATTGAAGCTCATCACGTGATCGATCACCTGACTCGTCCCAGTCACATGACCGGCCACATGATTTCAAGTAAGTAAACACAGGTTCAAATGTAGAGAAGAAAAAAAATCGGACAACAGAACTGGCGCTAGTAAAAAGCTTATGAGTTAATGGGAGGTGCACACAACATGTGCATCAACTCCCTATATTATGCTACATGTATATATGATAGCTGCGCACATTTAACGTTCAAGTCCTTATGTTCAGGGAGGACAGTTTCACTAATCCTCACCAAATACGTAAAAATATAATGAACATCCATAGTATTTTGAGCATCATCAAGAAAATCCCAGGCTTCAGGTAAACGCAGATAGAGGAGTAAGGTCAAGTATCCACCACAGAACATCCCCTACAAAAAATAAATAAAAATAAAGGTTAAAAAACATATTACACGGTGTCATGACCAAATTAAGACCCTTGCTGAAAAACTGACGTAGACCTCTATTTAATGAACAGCCATGGTTTATAGTCTACATTTAGACCCTGCGGTTTAAGTGTTTTTAGTCGAAAAATCCATTCGGACTCACGTCTTTTCAATAGTTTCATGCGATCACCACCCCTTCTCAATGGAGGTATGTGGTCTATCAGCATGAATTGTAGGTCCCTTTCTCCATGTCCCTTCTCAACAAAATGTCTCGATACTGGTAAATCCAATCGTCGTTTCCTAATTGTATAACGATGATGGTTAAACCGAGTTTTAAAATCACAAGTAGTTTCTCCGACATATAGCAGGTTACAAGGACACCACAGGACATAAATGACATGCGAAATATCACACGTCAAATAATGTCTAATCTCAAAAGTCTGCTTAGTAACCGGATGTATAAAATGTGGACCCTTCTTCATCTGTCGGCAATTTATACAATGTAAACATGGGTATGAACCCTTCTTTGGAGGAGCAAGAAACGACTGTTGTGTCTTTTTTTGCACTCCTATATCATTCCTCACTAATTTATCTTTGAGGTTCTGCGATCTCCTATAGGACATCAATGGTTTAGATTTAAATTCCATGATATCATCATGGCCACCAGCTAAAATAGGCCAATGTCCCTTGACTATAGCACTAATACATGAACTAGCTTGATTATATGTGGAAATAAAAGGTATTCTTGTGTTAGTGTTCCGTTGATGTTTTGTGAAAAGTGTTTTACGTTCTTGTAATTGAATTTTTTGACTATGGGAGTGTAGTAGAGCGCGTGGATATCCGCGCTCCTCAAAGGCTTCTGTCATCGTTTTTAGCGTCTCAGTCAGCTCATTATCATCGCTAATAATGCGACGAGCCCTAGTGAACTGACTGAAGGGCAATGAACTTCATGCCTCAAATTTCATCACAAGCTATTGAATTATTTACCACTGCTGTCCTAAGAGATGTTCAAACATTGAGGGATAGTGGTAGGTTTGATGCTTTAATACGACCAAACATGACATCTGCAGAGATGTCTGCTGTGAAACAATTAGTCCATGACCCCTCCCTCACCATCAAGTCGGCTGACAAGGGTGGTGCGGTGGTGGTCAAGGACACTTCTATGTATATGAATGAGGCACATAAACAATTGTCAGATACAGAGGTGTATTGTAGGTTACAGAGAGATCCTAAATTTGAAATACAGGAGAAATTGAGGGGTATTGTCGATGATAAATGGCGGTTAGGCTTTATTGATGAAAAAATGCGAGAATTTTTGTTGGTTGATCATGCTGTGACACCTTTATTTTATTTGTTGCCTAAAATCCACAAGAATCTAGAATGTCCACCAGGAAGACCTATTGTATCCAGCAGAGGGTCCGTATTAAGCAATGTGTCTATATTGCTTGATAAAATTTTACGTCAGTATGCTACACGTGCCCGATCATATATACAGGACACCACAGACTTTCTGGAGAAATTAAATTCTGTGCATATACCAAGTGGCGCTATTTTTGCCTCACTTGACATAGTTAGCCTTTACACCTCTATACAGCATAACTTGGGTCTTTCTGTGGTGAAAAATGCTTTAAATGATTCTGGATTTTCATTAGAGGGCCGTGATTTTATCATGTCCCTCCTGTACTTGGTCCTTAATAACAACTATTTTCTTTTTGGAGATGATTACTATATGCAAATTAGGGGGACGGCCATGGGGACGAATGTGGCCCCAACTTACGCTAACATGGTCGTCTCCCATATTGAGGAGGGATACGTCTATGGATCCCATCACTTCAGCCATGTGCTGAGGTGGTGGCGATTCATAGACGATATCTTCCTAATTTGGACAGGTACAGTAGTAGAATTACACAATTTTCATGCATACTTAAATGGCATTTTTTCTGATATACAATACACGTTGGAGTTCTCCACTGAACGAATACATTTTTTGGATGTGGATGTACATTTTCGAAATAATGCCGTTCATACCAATCTTTATGTGAAACCGACTGATAAAAATACTCTGTTGCGCTATGAAAGTGCTCATCCCCCAGAAATGGTGCGTTCATTGCCCTTCAGTCAGTTCACTAGGGCTCGTCGCATTATTAGCGATGATAATGAGCTGACTGAGACGCTAAAAACGATGACAGAAGCCTTTGAGGAGCGCGGATATCCACGCGCTCTACTACACTCCCATAGTCAAAAAATTCAATTACAAGAACGTAAAACACTTTTCACAAAACATCAACGGAACACTAACACAAGAATACCTTTTATTTCCACATATAATCAAGCTAGTTCATGTATTAGTGCTATAGTCAAGGGACATTGGCCTATTTTAGCTGGTGGCCATGATGATATCATGGAATTTAAATCTAAACCATTGATGTCCTATAGGAGATCGCAGAACCTCAAAGATAAATTAGTGAGGAATGATATAGGAGTGCAAAAAAAGACACAACAGTCGTTTCTTGCTCCTCCAAAGAAGGGTTCATACCCATGTTTACATTGTATAAATTGCCGACAGATGAAGAAGGGTCCACATTTTATACATCCGGTTACTAAGCAGACTTTTGAGATTAGACATTATTTGACGTGTGATATTTCGCATGTCATTTATGTCCTGTGGTGTCCTTGTAACCTGCTATATGTCGGAGAAACTACTTGTGATTTTAAAACTCGGTTTAACCATCATCGTTATACAATTAGGAAACGACGATTGGATTTACCAGTATCGAGACATTTTGTTGAGAAGGGACATGGAGAAAGGGACCTACAATTCATGCTGATAGACCACATACCTCCATTGAGAAGGGGTGGTGATCGCATGAAACTATTGAAAAGACGTGAGTCCGAATGGATTTTTCGACTAAAAACACTTAAACCGCAGGGTCTAAATGTAGACTATAAACCATGGCTGTTCATTAAATAGAGGTCTACGTCAGTTTTTCAGCAAGGGTCTTAATTTGGTCATGACACCGTGTAATATGTTTTTTAACCTTTATTTTTATTTATTTTTTGTAGGGGATGTTCTGTGGTGGATACCTGACCTTACTCCTCTATCTGCGTTTACCTGAAGCCTGGGATTTTCTTGATGATGCTCAAAATACTATGGATGTTCATTATATTTTTACGTATTTGGTGAGGATTAGTGAAACTGTCCTCCCTGAACATAAGGACTTGAACGTTAAATGTGCGCAGCTATCATATATATATGTAGCATAATATAGGGAGTTGATGCACATGTTGTGTGCACCTCCCATTAACTCGTAAGCTTTTTACTAGCGCCAGTTCTGTTGTCCGATTTTTCTTCTCTACATTTGAACCTGGGTTTACTTGCTTGAAATCATGTGGCCGGTCATGTGACTGGGACGAGTCAGGTGATCGATCACGTGATGAGCTTCAATAGACGCACAGACCTGCGCAGCGTGATTTTTTGCACGCTTAGGATTCATCTTTGTTTGGCATCGGTCGGCGCATTACTGAGGAGGATGTCACTACCACCTGGACCAACCCCTACTGTACACCTGGTGATAATTTGGGGGTAATCACCAATTATTAAGTATCAACTATTTATAGATATATAATGCACTTTTTATATATAATGTGGGCACTCAGCAAGTCATTGTATGACGATACATGTAATATGAAATGAGTGATCATGGTTAAGGATAAGAATTGTGTGCATTGTTGATATATGGTTTTTAATTGATATGTATTGACACAATTATGTACACCCTTTAAATACTGTGTGAACATGTAATCATTTGCTTGACAATGGTCCCAGCAAGTGGACTGAAACGTCGCATGGGTGAATAAAGGACGTCACTTCATTCACTATTTGGATGTGCCGCAGTCTATTTCTTTCATATATTGGATGCTGGTCACATTGAACCGCAGGCACTCCTTATTTACTCGGTTTTGAGTGAGTGCGGCTCCATTTTTCGTTTTTTTTTTTTTAGATAGATAGATAGATAGATAATATATTGGACCAAAACCAAGGCCAGGTGCTCACTGAATTCGGATTACATTTTGGCAACCTTTTTGATATGGTCCTGACAAATTTACAGTATTGCCCATATGTCCAAACTCATCGCATGTAATGTACATAATTTTATACAGTAGTACTGAAGTGTGGTTGTTGGTGGCCTGTGGCTGCTTCCACATTGTTAACCTGCTGTGGCGACTATGGGTTCTGCCAGATTGGACACACTGGCCTCTCCTTCCTCATCCCCGGTGGGCCCGACCATAGGACAATCTCTGTCCCTCCATGCAGTGGCTGTGGCCTGCTTCTTGCCGGTCAGGCCTCTCTCTGTCCATAGGGTGGGTGTACCCCCTCTGGCTCTTAATGTTTTATATTTTTTATCAGTGAGAAATGTTTAGTTCTCATGTAATCTCCTGTTTACCTCCCCCTTGCTAATTGCTTTTTAACTTGAAAAATGCTTTGAATTCTGTCTCAAGACTGAGCAGCTCCACAGGAGAATCATATTACACATGTAAATACAAGTCTAAGGAGAGGGGAGAGTAGAGAGGAGTGAGCAACATGACTCAAGGGAGATGGGACTCAAGGAGAGATACATCTACATAAGAGAATTTATAGGATATTTTAGCACAAGTGATAAATTCTAAACCAATACAGGTCAGTACCTCACTGTAATGTCCTTCATGATCCAGGGGCAAACTTATGAGTGATTAAGAAAAGCTTAGGAAGCAGCTTCTCCTCTACTTTTTGTCTGTCTATGTACAGATGAAAACTGCTAAAAATGCCAGATGCAAGTGATACAGTGGCTAGAAATAGTGTTTTTCCTCATGTGCACACACTGTACTATTGATTAATGCAGAGTATGTTGAAAGGTTAGGTATTCTTTAAGCAAATTGGAATCTGTACTTCCATAGCAGTTAAATGCCAACATTTCAAAGCCTCCACCACCCAAAATGTGGCACAGCTAGCTTCATATTAACTGTGGATATTCCAGACTTGCTTATCACTGGATTAGATTATTCCCCATGTTCTCCGGGGTTAAACATTGAGCACTCAGCAGGAGACATAGGCACAAAATTCCACTCATCCAGTTTTGTTTGCTCAAAGGAATTAGCCCAAGAGGTAACATCATGTAACAGTACGAGGCTGTAGAAGATGTCTAATGATCAAAAAGCTGTGTCAATAATGAACAGCAAAGAGCCAGTGATCATTATTTGCTCAAGACTAATCCACACTCGAAAAAGCCCTGTCTGCCTCTGAGTCTCCCACTTACTATTTGCACTGATATTATACTATTGCTTCTCTTTTTATGGCTTTAATGCTGACTCATCCAAATGCTTGGAATTCATGCTGGGGGCTGTATATTTAAATGGATGTGAAGGATGATCAGACCTGGGAGATTGTAAGAGAAGACACAAGCTATTGTTCTGGGAACATATTCAAAATATGCATTTACTTGCAATTTATGAAGAAGGATTTTTTGTCCCTTTGTGTTTAATATATCTGCAATTGATATAAATCTTGGAATTATGCATTGCTCAGCTCCTTCATTTGGTTCTGCCTTTCTAACACACATCTTGAGATCCTACTCTTTACATACTGTATTCCCTGTGTGTTTTGGCATTTAGAGCCGTCATTGGGTTATTTTTCCCCCCCACCTTAGTCTAGGCTGTATTCTGAGGTATAACTTGAAGCTCCTGAGGTTCAACACAGCAGCACACATTTACTAAGATAAATGTGCCACTTTCTTGGCATTGTCTGAAGATTCTGGTGCACCTCATTTTCCATACATTTATTATTCAGATGGGCCAAAAAGAATGATTTTTTCTAACATCCTCAACATTTTTGAATAGACTATGTCCTCAGAAAATGACCTATTATTTTATGTTAATCATATATATATATATATATATATTTATATATATATTATATATAAAGCTGAGTGTATGTGTGTGTGTATGTCTGCTAAAGGAATCCGCACCGCTGCAGCTACAATCACAAAATTTGGCACACATGTACATCAGGTGTCCGGGAAGGTTTTAGAACAGTTTTCAGCTCTCCAGGACGTACCGTTCCTGAGATATTCCCAAAAAATGCATTAGCCAATAGTAGCCTGGTCACATGACCCTTAGCCAATAGAAGCTCACAGGCAGTCTCCACACACCAGGTTTCTATGACAACCTAGCCAGTTCACTGCTGTAGGTCTGCATTAAAGAGGCAGAGCACTGTGGATGACAATGGTAAAGGGGTATTTCGGTTACCATAAATTTAACTTATGTTTTAGACTAATTCATCATCAATCATTACCTCATATAATGTAAATTTCATGTATTTACAGTAGTAATAAAAGATTCCACTACTACCCACCTTCCTCCTAAATTACTATGGCATCGACCTGTAATTCAGGCCACCGTCAAAAGAAGGACTTAAAAGCCCCACCCCCCAGATCCCACTAAGTCACTCCCCTGACTCAGTCAGGCCACGCCCTTCCATGCCGCATTTGACCAGGATTAAAAATACAGGTAAAAATCACCTTCTTTCAACTGCAGGGTTGGGGGGAGGGTGACTTTCTCCCTGCAGCTCATTGCTCAGACTGCACAGTGCTGCTGCTGAGAGTGAGCTGTTCAAAAGGACATCCCTGTGACAGAGGACAGGGAGTCTGAAAGCCAGACTGTCCAGCCTAAAACAAGACCTCTGGCCACCCTAGGGGCAGGCTGATGTTAGGGTGGCCAGATGTCCGGCTTAAGGCTGGACAGTACAGTTTTCTGGCTACCTGTTCTCCGTCTGACGCAGTGCCTGGACAGACACAGTGATGTCCACCCTTTCAGTAGCTCACACTCAGACAGCTTCTCCTCCGTGTCTTTACGGAGCCAAGGGGGCGTGGCCTCATGTTTAGTGGTGTGTCTTCATGGGAACTGGGGGCGCTGTTTCACGTTTGGGGGAATGGCCGGTGAGGTCTGGCTTTCTGGGGTGAAGACAGTGGCCACTCTAGCTGCTGTGGAGGTCACAGTTAAAGGGGCGGGCTGCTGTAGAGGAAACTGTTAAAGGGGCTGGCTGCTGTAGAGGTCACTGTTTTAGGGTGGGCTGCTGTAGAGGTTACTGTTAAAAGGGCAGGCAGCTGTAGAGGTCACTGTTAAAGGGGCGGGCAGCTGTAGAGGTCACTGTTAAAGGGGCGGGCTGCTGTAGAGGTCACTGTTAAAGGGGCGGGCTGCTGTAGAGGTCACTGTTAAAGGGGCAACCTGCTGTAAAGGTCACTGTTAAAGGGACGGGCCTCTGTAGAGGTCACTGTTAAAGGGGTGGGCCGCTGTAGAGGTCACTGTTAAAGGGGCCACTGTTAAAGGGGCGGGCTGCTGTAGAGGTCACTGTTAGAGAGGCAGCCTGCTGTAAAGGTCACTGTTAAAGGGACAGGCTGCTGTAGAGATCACTGTTAAAGGGGTGGGCTGCTGTAGAGGTCACTGTTAGAGGGGCGGGGTGCTGTAGAGGTCACTGTTAAAGGGGTGGGCTGCTGTAGAGGTCACTGTTAAAGGGGCGGGCTGCTGTAGAGGTCACTGTTAGAGGGGCAGCCTGCTGTAAAGGTCACTGTTAAAGGGGTGGGCTGCTGTAGAGGTCACTGTTAAAGGGGTGGGCTGCTGTAGAGGTCACTGTTAAAGGGGTGGGGTGCTGTAGAGGTCACTGTTAAAGGGGCGGGCCGCTGTAGAGGTAACTGTTAAAGGGGCGGGCTGCTGTAGAGGTCACTCTCGATATCTTTTAACGACACACACACACAAACAGTAAATGAAATAAATTAAATATACCCAGGCGAAGCTGGGTCCTTCAGATATATATGTGTTTAAAAAAATATTTGATTTCTGTTTTAATTTTCCATATCACTATATTTTAAAACTATACAGTATTTAAAATTGTGCAGTTTTCGCAAACACGAGGCCACGCCCCCTGGTTCCGTGAAGACACGGAGGAGAAGCTGTCTGAGCGTGAGCTACTGAAAGGGTGGACATCCCTGTGTCTGTCCAGGCCCTGCATCGAATAGTAGACAGGGATTCTGAAAGCCAGACTGTCTCCGTGCTGAATTGGGGCAGATTTTTGGCTCAGAGACAGATTTTTGGCAAAGACAGAATTTTAGCTCAGACTAGAATTTTGGCAAGCATGGAGACAGAATTGTAGTGCATGGTATTCTGGAAGGTACAAGTTATCACAAGGATCACGAGAATGGGGGCCCCGGTACCCCCCTGCAGGCCCCTTGCTTCTACACAAAAAT
The DNA here is from genome assembly GCA_900303285.1 of Rhinella marina. Taxonomy (NCBI): domain Eukaryota; kingdom Metazoa; phylum Chordata; class Amphibia; order Anura; family Bufonidae; genus Rhinella; species Rhinella marina. Next base: position 13,142 of record ONZH01008706.1, read on the forward strand.
GATCGAGTGGCCGATCGCACATGTGAGAGTCCGCTCCATTGATTTCTATGGGAGTTTCTGATATAGCCATGTGCAGCGCTCATCATTTTAGGGGAGCAGCAAGGGGCCTGCAGGGAGTACTGGACCCCTGTTCTCATGATCAGTGGTAGTCCCAGCGGTAGGACCCCGACCAATCTGATAGTTATACACAGGATAGGGGATAACTTGTACCTACTGGAATACAATTTTTCAGAACATGTGGAAATATTTGTAGTGTAAGATAAGCCAAGGTGGTATAACTAGTAGCACTAAATTTATCATCCAGAATCAGTCACTCTGATAAATTGGGTGCATTTTTAGACTGTCTGTCTATGATGTGTAACAGGACCTCCATCTACCAAGCTTGATTTATAATATCGGTGTCTCCTTAGGTGGCAGAGGATTCCCTTATTATTATTATTGAAATTTTGGTTTTAATATAGAGGGCTGTGCTGAGAAATCACCTTTGTCCTGGTAAATACTCTCCTTCCTCTGATATCTTAATCCTCTTAAATGTTTTTAAATCTTTGTACGCAAACGCTACGTACTTGTCCAATGAATTGTACGCTAATGCTACGTATCAGTTAATTTATACGCTGATGCGTACGAATTCAGTTAATTAGCAAACTTTTGCTGTATGTTCATTATTTGTGCGGAAATGTTCATGGTGAGAACGGCAAAAAGCCCGGGAAGAACCCGGTCACCTGACCTAGTGGGAAGGGCCTGCTTTGATTGGCCCATAGGCTCGGTAAGCCAGTGAACCATCAGTTGTGCTGCGACTGCTGAGACGAAGTTGTGAAAGACACAAAACAGTTCTATGGAAATTGTGGTGTTATTCTGGGCATCCATAATAATCCACATATCAGGGCAAGTGCAGGGTAAGTGCAGGACAAGTGCAGCACCAGTGCAGGGCTAGTAATATTAATCAGGCAGGGAAAGACAGGGAGAGAGACAGGGAGAGAGACAAAGACCTGCAGGGCCACAGTCAAGTGAAAATGTCTGGCATGGAGAAGCAAAAGGGTTCCACTTACAGCCAGACCTCGAGCTCCAAAAAAAAAAGAAGGAGAAGGTGGCACAGGCAAGCAGTGGCAAAGGACATGTAGCCGCAGCTTCTACCGGTGGAATTTGTAGTAGTTGGCCACTGTTCCACCAGGCTAACCCACCAAGGCACAAAATTGTTAAAGAGGAGAAAGTGAATGAGGTAGTGGAGTGGATGGCTCACTCATCTCAATTGCAGCCGGATGACGTGCTTTCTTCTGCTGATACAGTATTATGTAGCCAGGGGTCAGACTCAGAGTGTTCCTCCTGCTCCACCATTCCGCTCCAGCGCAGCCCGTCATTTTCTGCCACCTCTCAGCCTTCAGTGCCCACTCCTAGTGGTGTCCCTTCTGCATTTTTTCAAATAAAAGGCCACCGAACCTTATTGCACAATCCGGCAGATGTGAAAGAAAGCCTCCCTGATGATGTTTTAGAGAGCAGTCAGAGTTTGGACTGCCCGGAAGCGGAGGTTGGTGGGTAACAGCCGATATTGCAGTCAGACAAAAGTGGTGGAAAGTCTGATGATCATGTGTTAGACAGGAGGACATTGGAGGCGGATCGGGCTGGTGAGGAGGATTTGATCTCCAAGGAGGAGGGCGGTGGTAGTGGCAGTAACAGGGCATAGGCGAGTTAGGTCCAGGGCCAGGCAAGCCTCAGGAACTAATGAGACCCCAAGTATAGTGGGGCCGGCATCAGGGTCTAAGCGTGCAAGGGCTACAAGCTTGGCCACCTCTGGAGGTCGAACGTCAGGTGTGTGGAAGTATTTCACCACTCTGCCGGGGGACATCAGCACGGCGACGTGCAATTTCTGTAAGAAGAAATTGAGCCTTAGGAAAGCCTCAAATGTAGGGACCACTGCTCTGTGGAACCATCTGAAGCGGCGCCATGCCGCAAATTTGACTAACCAAGGTGGATTATAGCAACTCATTAATACTGAAGAGCTGGCTACTTCTCCCGGGGTCCCTTGCATCAGGCTGCCCGCATCCAGGGCCGTAACTAGTACATACACCTCGTCGTCAACTGAGTGCGTTTCTCCACCTCCTCTTACTCGTCAGCTGTCCATCGTCAAGTGCGTGGCCAGGAAGCAAGTTGACGCAACCAGCAATCCAACAGTGCGCAAACTTAATTCTCACCTGACCAAGTTGCTGGCTGTGCAATCTCTGCCGTACAATTTAGTTGATTGTACAGCTTTTAGGGAACTGATGGCTTGCGCTCAGCCGCGCTGGCAGATCCCTAGCCGGCATTACTTTTCAAACAAAGCTATCCCCGCCCTTTACTCACGCGTGGCAGACAATATAGGACGCTCCCTGCAGCTGTCTCTCTGCAGCACCGTGCACGTCACAGTCGACACCTGGAGCAGTGCTTATTGCCAGGGGCAATACATGTCCTTTACGGCCTACTGGCTGAATGTTTTTAGTGACAGCAAGGCAGGAACCCCCCAGCAACAGGACCAATTGCTTTTGCCACCTCCACGCGCTTTCCAGACTATGCAACACTTATCCGCTCCCTCATCCACCTCCACGGGCAGTCCGCCTGCAGGAGCATCAGGGCAGAGAGTTGACCCCCCTCCTTCATATCACATGTGCCAGGTTAAACGCTGCCATGCTGTGTTAGATTTAATCTGCCTTGGCAACACCAGCCACATAGGCCAGTGCTTGCTGCATCACATCAAGCAGCAAATAGCACACTGGCTGTCTCCCCGCCAGCTGGAAGTGGGCAAGGTCGTGAGTGACAACGGGATAAATATAGCGGCAGCGCTGAACTTGGGGCAATTCACGCATGCTCTCTTTATGGCACATATCCTAAATCTAGTGGTTCAGAGATTTCTCAAAACATTCACTGGCCTGTGCACAGTGCTGGCAAAGTCACGGAAGCTTTGCACTCATTTGAGTCACTCTTATGTGTCCCGCAATGCTCTGCTGGACTTGCAGTGGCAAAACGGCCTTCCGCCACACCGGTTGATAGGTGACGTGCCAACTCGGTGGAATTCCACGCTTCACATGTTGCAGCAGCTCCTTGAGCAGTGGAGAGCAGTGGATGACTTTGTCCAGCAGCAGCCAGAATCGTCGACCATAGGGAACAGATGTGGCTTAGATTTCCGTCAGTGTAGACTGGTCCGAGATGCCTGCACTGTGCTGAAGCCCTTTGAAGAAGCAACTAAATTGGTCAGCTGGGACAGCTGCGGTCTAAACGACATTGTTTCACTAATATTTGTCCTTGAAAAGACACTGTCGCTCATGCAGCAGGGGGCAATGGGGGAAGGAAATCCAGGACATCTCTCTGCACGCCATGCTGTCACTGTTGGGGAGGCCCAACGACAAAGTTCCATGGAGATGCAGGAGGAGGATGAGGATGATGAGCTTCAGGTAGAGGAGGGGGAGGGGGAGGAGGAGTTTGATGATGACCAGGAGGAGGAGGAGACACAGTGGGAGGAGCTGGAGGATGACGATGACACCTTCAGGGACACTGAAGTGTCTCAGAGAGAGGCTGAGATGGAAAGAACTGGCTCCTCGGGCACGCTGGCGAGCTGTATGCTCACATGCTTACGCACTGACAGGCATATCCTAAAAATAAGGCAGACTGACGAATACTGGATTGCAATGCTTCTGGACCTGCGGTATCACTCCAACATGGGGGATTGTTTTCCTCCCCAGGAAAGGAAGGAGAAATTAGCTTCATACCGGGAGAAGTTATGTACTAACCTGACCACAGCTTTCTCTGAAAGGGAGGTCCAGCAGAGTCACCCGCCTCCTGCCACAACCAGCAGCAGCCAGTTAAGCCTCATGAGTATGATGTAACAATTTTTTTCCCCTCCCAACAGCCGCAGCCAAGTGAGCAGGCCTAGTCCACCTGCCTCAACGAACAGGTTCAGGCTTACCTGCAGTCTGGCTCGCAAAGCCTCTTCTCAGACCCACTGGACTTCTGGGCAGCCAGAATACAACAGTGGCCAGAACTTGCCCACTATGCATTAGGGCTTCTTTCCTGCCCAGCCTCAAGTGTCATGTCAGAGAGGGTTTTTAGCGCCGCTGGGTGGTTGTGACACCCAAACGGACCAAACTGTCACCTGGCAGTGTCCAAAAAAACACCTTTATAAAAATGAATCAAGGCTGGATTACCTCCGATTTTCACACTCCTCTTGCTGAGAAAGATGATTAGATCAGGCCTGGTAGGCCGAAATAGTCCGAGTGTCTTCCCACTGTTGCTGTCAGCCGGCCAATAAAGTTGCATGCCAAATGTCTCGTGTCATGGGCTGAGCGATCCTGAACTCCCCAAACTAAAACCACAAAATGTTATTAAAATCCAAAAACTGTTGTTTACCTCCACCCCCGTTTTCAACATTAGCACTTAGCAGGCTAGCAGCTGTTATTATACACCGTACAACAAAAAAAGAAAAAATGGTATTAAAAAATAAAATAGTTACACAGTTGTCTACCTCCGCCTCCCGTTAAAAGTTACATTAGCGGAGATTGTTATCCTCCACAGCAGTTAGTTGTATTTACTATTCACTCTTTGCTGTGCTGATGTACCCCGTCCCCTACTACCACTGGCCGGGGCACCCATGAAAAGCCCATATATAATTTTCACATTTATACTTTTTCGCTTACTGTAATACGGAAACCGGAGTGTGCGTAAGTTATTATTGTTTGGCCTGAAGATACCCTGTATTCATTAATCTGGGAAAATGGCCTATGCACAATTTTTTTGGAGGTTTGGCCTAAACAGACAACCCTGTCTTCTTCACACTAATACGGGCTCCGGCCTACGCACAATTTTTGGAGGCTCCGGCCTAAACAGACAACCCTGTCTTCTTCACACCAGGAAGGTGTTAAAGGTTTAAAAAACAATAAAAACACAGGTTTTAGAAGAATAATTTAGTGAAATAAATAATAACTTTTAACAAAAAATAAATAAGGAAAAAAAAAAGGAAATAAAAAGGTTACGCCGGTCTTTGACGATGTCTGGCCATCATCGTCTGCAGCTCTCGGAGCTCCAGCTGCAGGCCTCGAATAAGCCGGGAGGCAGCATGGAGCCTGGTGTCAAAGCGGCGTAAGGCTGCCTCCACCTCAAAGTCTGTCGCGATATCTGTAGGGGTGTTAACAGTAATATAATTAGTATGATCCAGTTAAAGGGGTTGTCACACGAAAAAAAAAATTCTAAACTTTCAAACCAGCACCTGGATAATACTTTAGCAATTGCATGTCTTTAAATATTTGTTATATCTAATGGAACGAGTTATTCAGTGACATGTATCTGTATTGAGACTTTCTTTGAACTACTCACCGAGAAAGCCACACAACACACATGGTCAGTTTGGGGTTTGTACTTACTGGATACCCATACTGTGGTCTTCCCATGGTCCTGGGAAAAACACCTCCCTGACGGTTGGAGCTACAAAAGATAAAACATAAATGTAGCTTATATTTTGAAGACAGAAGGTCCAATCATTACACTTTTTATTTTTCCAACCTTCTACCTCTGGAAGTTGGGCTGGTGGTGTTGGAGGGGCAGGTGGGGTCCTCTCTCACTGTTATGGTGGAGGAGGGTGAGAGGGGCTCCTCTGTGGTGCAGCAGCTCTCAAAAATCATTAAATGATGGCATTACATTCAACTCTAATGAACAGCTGTAACTTCTGATGTTGATGCACGTGAATAGTTTCGGGCTGGATACCATTCCTAAACACTAGTGCTCTACTGTATCACTGCAGCTGCACTCCCACGTAGCCTGGATTAAAAATAAATTAAATATGTTTACACTTACTAGAAGATGAAGGTACTGTAAGGGCCGTCCGGCCTCGACGGTGACGTCATTGACGTTGCTCTGCAACATAAATCCGTACACAATTGTTATGATGACTGGCCGTTTTTAATACTAACACTGTATACTACTACGAAGATATTATGGGTGAGAGGAGGGCCATATCCATTTTTTTTCTTCTAAATGGGTATTTATCGCAATATATATCGCTATCGCAATAAATTTCTTAATATCGTTAACGTGGGAATATTTTTGATATCGCCCACTCACATTAGCTGCAGCATGAGCATTGAGCACGTCTTTGAGTCTGTATGTAGGAGGAGGAAGCGCTAACTATGAAGGGGCATATATCTATGGGTACTTTCTTTCACACTAGTGTATTTGCCTGACACAAACGGGAGAACGGTAGTGTTGAGCGAGCATGCTCGGCCGAACTCACTGTTCGGCTGAGCATGCCTACGCTCGGGTCCGCTCGGTGTTCAGCCAAACACCGAGTATACTCGAGCGCAATGCTCGAGTCTCTTCCCCGCACTGTAATACTGATTTGCACGCTAATGCGTACAAATTTGTAAGCTAATGCGTACGAATTGTATGCTAATGCTTACAAATTTGTATGCTAATGTGTACGCATTGCGCGCTAATGCGTACAAATTCAGTTAATTAGCATACTTTTACGAGTGAAAGGAGTAAGAGGAGAAGTCCCAATTCTGACCTTTTTCTATTAACCAGACACCCTCCCCTCTTCCGAGCGGGGGGGGGCCTGGTTTAGTCCCATTGACTAACATTATGCTCGGGTGCTCGGCCAAGCACTCGAGCAACCCCTAGTGCTCGGCCAGAGCACCCGAGCATACGAGCACAGAGGTGCTCACTCAACACTAGAGGACGGCCAGCCCCATTAACAATAATGGGGGACGGCGCTGATCCGGCCGCTATCCGGCAAGAACGTCGGGAATTGGCCAGACAAATACTGCAGAACAGCCTGCAGGTTCACCACCGCATATGTGAGAGTAGCCTAAGGCAAATTACTGTGAAGGGGCATGTATCTGAGAATACCTTCACTTGTTTGGGTGGAGTTAGAGGTGTGGCCTAGCATGAAAGAAAATTGCTGCAGCACACTACGCACGCCCACATTGTCCTTCTATACGGTTTTCATTATTGGCACTCACTGGTATATATACAATACAGTGCACTAATTTTTTTACATGTTTTTACTTTTCAAATATTTTGTTACTCACCCTGCCGTATCTCTGCGCAGATCTCATTAAGCCGCTCTGGGCACTTGAACTTCAAATCGGACCATTTCCGCTGGATCTGGCCCGGGGTCCGCACAGTGTCGAAACGATGGCGCAAGCCTCGGATCACCTGCTGCACTATCTCCTTCTTCCGCTGGTTCGGGTGTCGGTGTGCCATTGTAATCCTGCCGGTCCATCAGCCGGATCATGTATTTAAGCTCTCCAGAGCTAAATGCTGAGGATCGCCTGGATGCCATTTTCCAAACTTCGCTCCGCCTTTAAGGAGTGCATGCCACGGCCTAGCATCGTGCATGCCTGCGTATTACGCGATCGCTAGACAATAGTACGTTAAGGATTCGTATGCTCTTTGTACGCTAATGTACGTACGTATTCCGTTAAGTAGTGTACCTTTAACAATGCTATGTTCGTTATTAGGCTCCATTCACACGTCCTGTTTTTCTTTCCTGATTCGATCCTGATTTTTTCAGGACCCATTGAAATGAATGGATCCAGGTCAGGATCAGGATCGAATCAGGAAGGAAAAACAGGACGTGTGAATGGAGACTTAGTCCGCAAATGTTCGCAGAACACGACCAGAATAACGAATGATTTGTATTAAGATTGAATCTTTTTAAAAATTCTACGAACATTCAGCAAGGCAAATTTTTCAAGATTCGCTCATCTCTAAACCTAACCCTACTTTACACTTCTTCATAACTTTATCTCTGACCTGTCTGGTGTGTTCCTTGGTTTTCATGATGCTGTTTGATCACTAATGTTCAATAAAAAACCTCTGAGGCTTTCAAAGAATAAGTGTAGTTATACTTAGAATAAATTACACATAGGTGGACTCTATTTACTAATTAGGTGACTTCTGAAGGCAATTGGTCACAGTGGATTTTATTTTATAGGTACAGTGGCCTGAATAAAATAGCATATCACACTTTTCAGATTTTTATTTATTAAAAATTTTGAAAACCATGTATCATTTTCTTCTCATCTCACACATACTTGCTACTTTGTGTTGGTCTATCATATAAAATCCCATTGAAATACATTTAAGTTTGTGGGTGTAAAGTGAAAAAATGTGGAAAAGGGGTATGAATACTATATATTACATAAAATAACAGAAGTGATATAATTGCGCTACATGATGCACAGTGGCATATAATTGCTGGTTATGATTTTGTCTTTTATTAGTTTACTGCCTATATTATATTATATATTATTACATTATTTTGTTCCCAAGGACGATTTATTAAAATAACCAGTTTTTCTATGAAAAAGGCACCTAGACAAGCACAACCACAAAACACTAGGGAATTGTAGATACAGAGAGCTTTATTGCATCAATTACATTGGATATATAATTCGAAGAAAATTGGAAATATTAAAACCAGGTACTACTAGAAAGGAAGAGTCCATTATGATAATGAAAACAATGGGATATGTAATTTTGATCTTGATGTTTACAGCAATAATAACAATGATTTTATCTATATGGCAGATGAAGAGGTAAGGAGAATAAGTGGCTTGATACACAATTCACATAATTAAAAGAGTGCAAGGGGGTTGAAAGAGACAACAGAGGTTCCGATACAAAATATATGGAGACTCTTGGTCTGTAATAGCTAAGCATAGTGCTCCTCTTTATATCTCTAACCAGTGAGCTATACCATTCAGTTCAGTCCCCTACTTGCAATTTAATAGATTGTATGAAACTGCAAGAATCTGCCTTACTAACTAGGTTCCTGTAAACCTGCATAGGTTGCAAATGTGCTATTAATACCCCTCCAAGCGACCTAGTAGTTTAAATGACAGCATTGAGAATTTAGCACAAAAAGTGTTCCAGGTGAAGAACTTATATAGTTGTAATTAGAGATGAGCAAATTGATTCTAAAATTCAGAAATTTGACTTTGAAATTTTTGAAAAATCCAAGTTCTGTGTGATTTGAATCAGGAGAGCTTAGAGAGAGAAAGAGAGAGCCAAAACAGATATACCTAGATTAGTCCAAATTGGACCTGAACCAAATTTGAGGTTTGCTCATCAAAATGTCTACCATGTTACAGGTGTTTGATAGCATAAGGACTAGAGATAAGCGAATTTCATGACCGGAGGGATCCGTTATGCAGCCCATAGACTTCTAGTATGACGGAATGAATAACGGAATGCCTCTAAAGAAGCGTGAATGAATTTCAAAATATGAAATTCGCTCATCTCTAATAACTATGTTATGGTTCTGGTCTTGTATCTACTGCTGGATAGTAAATTAAGGGCAAAATCATCCAATATTATATTTGTCTATTGCACAGTATGTATACTCTGCTTAAACCCTTCAGGGCCCTGCCATTTTATACCTTAAGGACCAGGCCATTTTTAGCAATTCTGACATGTGTCACTTTATGTGGTGATAACTTTAAAATGCTTTTACTTATCCAGGCCGTTCTGAGATTGTTTTCTCATCACTTATTATATTTCATGACAGTGGTAAATTTGTGTCAAAACATTTGATTTTTATTTATGAAAAAATACCACATTTACCAAAAATTTTGAAACATTTGCAAATTTGCAAATTTTTAAAATACATAGTAATACCTCCAAAAGTAGTTATTACTTTACATTCCAAATATGTCTACTTCATGTTTGGATCATTTTGAAAATGACATTTTATTTCTTTGTGACGTTAGAAGACTTAAAAGTTTAGAAGCAAATCTTGAAATTTTTCAGAAATTTCCAAAACCAACTTTTTAATGACCAGTTCAGGTCTGAAGTCACTTTGTGAGGCTTACATAATAGAAACCACCCAAATGACCCAATTTTAGAAACTACACCCCTCAAGGTATTCAAAACTGATTTTACAAACATTGTTAACCATTTAGGTGTTCCACAAGAATTAAAGGAATATGTAGATGAAATTTCAGAATTTCACTTTTTTGGCAGATTTTCCATTTAAATCCATTTTTTTCTAGTAGCAAAGCAAGGGTTAACAGCCAAACAAACCTCAATATTTATCACCTTGATTCTTTAGTTTACAAAAACACCCCATTTGTGATTGTAGACTGCTGTACGGGCACATGGCAGAGCGCAGAAGGAAAGGAACGCCATATGGTTTTTGGAGGGAAGATTTCACTGGGAAAATTTTAAGTTGTCATGTCACATTTTGGAAAATACAGGATAAGGTGGCAGTTCTGTTGGTACTATTTTAGGGTACATATGATTTTTGGTTGCTCTATATTACACTTTTTGTGAGGCAAGGTAACTAAAAATAGCTGTTTTGGCACCGTCCCTATTTTTTGTTATTTACAACGTTCATCTGATAGGTTAGATCATGTGTTATTTTTATAGAGCAGGTTGTTATGGGCGCGGCAATATCTAACATGTATTTTTTTTATTTATTTAAGTTTTACACAATAATATTTTTAAAACAAAAAAAAATCATGTTTTAGTGTTTCCATAGTCTGTGAGCCATAGTTTTTTTTTATTTTTTGGGCAATTGTCTTAGGTAGGGGCTCATTTTTTGCAGGATGAGATGACCATTTGATTGGTACTATTTTGGGGTGCATATGACTTTTTTATCGCTGGGTATTACACTTTTTGTAATATAAGATGCCAAAAATAGCTTTTTTTACACCCGTTTTAATTTAATTTTTTTTACTGTGTTCACCTGAGGGGTTAGGTCATGTGAGATTTTTATAGAGCAGGTTGTTATGGATGTGGCGATACCTAACATGTACATTTTTATTTATTTATTTAATTATGTTTTACACAATAATATCATTTTTTAAACAAAAAAAATCATGTTTTAGTGTCTCCATAGTCTGAGAGCTGTAGTTTTTTTTATTTTTGGGGCGATTGTCTCAGGTAAGGGCTAATTTTTTGCGGGATGAGATGACAGTTTGATTGGTACTATTTTGGGGTGCGTATGACTTTCTGATCGCTTAGTATTACACGTTTTGTGATGTAAAGTGACAAAAAATGGCTTTTTTGACACTGTTTTTATTTTTATTTTTTACTCTGTTCACTTGAGGGGTTTAGGTCATATGAGATTTTTGTAGAGCAGGTTGTTACGGACGCGGAAATACCTAACGTATACTTTTTTTATTTATTTGAGTTTTACACAGTAATATCATTTTGAAACAAAACAATCATATTTTAGTGTCTCCATAGTCTGAGAGCCATAGTTTTTTTTTATTTTTTAGGCGATTGTCTCAAGTAGGGGCTCATTTTTTGCGGGATGAGATGATGGTTTGATTGATGCTATTTTGGGGTGCGTATGACTTTTTGATCGCTTGGTATTACACTTTTTGTGATGTAAGGTGACAAAAAATGGCTTTTTTGACACTGTTTTTATTTTAATTTTTTTTTACTGTGTTTATCTGAAGGGTTAAGTCATGTGAGATTTTTATAGAGCAAGTTGTTACGGACACGGCAATGCCTAACATGTATACTTATTTTTATTTTTTTTAAGTTTTAAAAAATAATATTTTTTTAAACAAAAAAAATCATGTTTTAGTGTTTCCATAGTCTGAGAGCTGTAGTTTTTTTTACATTTTTTTGGTGATTGTCTCAGGTAGGGGCTAATTTTGTGTGGGATGAGATGATGGTTTGATTAGTACTATTTTAGGCGGCACATGCCTTTTTGATCGCTTGGTGTTGCACTTTTAGTAATGTACGGTGACAAAAAAATGGGGTTTTTTTTTGCTTTTATTTTTTAGTTTTTATTTTATTTTTGTTACACTGTTCACCTGAGGGGTTAGGTCATGTGATATTTTTATAAAGCCAGTCTTGATGGACGCTGCAATACCAAATATGTCTGTTTTTCATTTTTTCTATTTTTTTTTTTTTTTACAATTTTATGTTTTATTTTATGAAAGTGAATATTTTGTGAATATTTTTGAAAAATTTTTTATTATGGAAAACACCTTTTTTAAACTTTTTTTTACATGTACGTCATGGGTCCTTAACCCCTTAATGACCGGGCCATTTTGCACCTTCGTTACCAGGCTTATTTTTGAAAATCTGACATGTATTACTTTATGTGGTAATAACTTTGGAACACTTTTACTTATCCAAGTCATTCTGAGATTGTTTTCTCGTGACACATTGTACTTCATGACAGTCATAAATTTGAGTCAATATATTTCACCTTTATTTATGAAAAAATCCCAAATTTACCAAAAATTTAGAAAAACTTACAATTTTCAAAATTTCAATTTCTCTGCTTTTAAAACTGAAAGTGATGCCTCATAAAATATTTATTATTTAACATTCCCCATATGTCTACTTTATGTTGGCATCATTTTGTAAATGTCATTTTATTTTTTGGGGATATTAGAAGGCGTAGAATTTTGGAGGCAATTCTTAAAATTTTTAAGAAAATTTTCAAAACCCACTTTTTAAGGACCAGTTCAGGTTCAAGTCACTTTGTGGGGCTTACATAGTAGAACCCCCTATAAATGATCCCTATAAATGATCCCATTTTGGAAACTATACACCTCAAGTTACTTAACACTGATTTTACAAACTTTGTTAACTCTTTAGGTATTCCACAAGAATTAAAGGAAAATGGAGACAAAATTTGTAAATGTCACTTTTTTGGCAGATTTTCCATTTTAGTCTGTTTTTTTCTTTAACACATCTAAGGTTAACAGCCAAACAAAACTCAATATTTAATATTTATTACCCTGATTCTGCAATTTACAGAAACAACCCACATGTGGTGGTAAACAACTGTATGGGCGCATGGCAGGGCGCAGAAGGAAAGGAACGCCTTATGGTTTTTGGAAGGCAGATTTTGCTGGAATGGTTTTTAGACACCATGTCCCATTTGAAGCCACTCCCCAGATGCACTCTGTAGTAAAAACAATCAAAAAGTGATCCTATTTTTGAAACTACGGGATAAGATGACAGTTTTATTGGTACTATTTTGGGATACATATGATTTTTAATCGCTCTATATTAATTTTTTTTGTGGGGCAAGGTAACCAAAGAATGGATGTTTTGGCACTGTATTTATTTTTTGTTTTTTACAATGTTTATCTGACAGGTTAGATCATGTGCTATTTTGTTTGTTTGTTTCAGTTTTACATAATAAAGCATTTTTGAGAAAAAAATATGTCTTTGTGTCTCCATTTTCTGAACGCCATATCTTTTTTATTTTTCTGCCAATCATCTTGTGCAGGGACTCATTTTTTGCAGGAACAGTTGACATTTTTATTGATACCATTTTTGGATATATATGATTTTTTGATCATTCATTATTACACTTTTTGGGGCAAGGTAACCCAAAAATTGGTAATTTTGGCACAGTTTTTTTTTATTCATTTTTACTGCGTTCACCTGATGGGTTAGGTCATGTGAGATTTTTGTAGAGAAGGTTGGCGATACCTAACATGTATACTTATTTTTATTTATTTAAGTTTTACACAATAATATCATTTTGTAAACAAAAAAATCATATTTTAGTGTCTCCATAGTCTGAGAGCTGTATTTTTTTAAATTTTTTGGGCGATTGTCTCAGGTAGGGGCTCATTTTTTGTGGTATGAGTTGACGGTTAGATTGGTACTATTTTGGGGGGCATACACCTTTTTGATTGCTTGGTATTACAGTTTTTGTGATGTAAGGTGACAAAAAATGGCTTTTTTTACATCGTTTTTATTTTTATTTTTTTACTGTGTTCACCTTAGGGTTTAGGTCATGTAAGATTTTTGTAGAGAAGGTTGTTACAGACGTGGCAATACCTAACATATATACTTTTTTTATTTATTTAAGTTTTGCACAATAATATCATTTTTGAAACAAAAAAAAAAAATCATGTTTTAGTGTCTCCATAGTCTGAGAGCTGTAGTTTTTTTTATTTTTGGGGCGATTGTCTCAGGTAGGGGCTAATTTTTTGCAGGATGAGTTGACGGTTAGATTGGTACTATTTTGGGGGCATACACCTTTTTGATCGCTTGTAATTACACTTTTTGTGATGTAAAGTGACAAAAAATGGCTTTTTTGACACCGTTTATATTTATTTATTTTTTACTGTGTTCATCTGAGAGGTTAGGTCATGTGAGATTTTTGTAGAGCTGGTTGTTACGGATGTGTCGATACCAAACATGTTTAGATACCAAATATTTTATTTATTTTTACTCAATTATAAATGTGCGTATATGGGAAAAAATGATTTTTTTCCCCTTTTTTTAACTTTTTTCCTTCTTTTAACACTTTTTTTAACACTTTTTTGACTCAGACCCACTTGGTTCTTGAAGATCCAGTGGGTCTAATGCCTCTACAATACACTGCAGTACAATGTATAGTGTACTGCAGTGTATTTTCAGTCACACTAAGCCTGATCAGGCTCCTGCCTTTAGCAGAAGCCTGCTCTATTCTGATCAAAGCATCGGGATGCTGCCACAGCAATGCAGCGCCAGATGGAGGAGGGAGGGAGCTTCCTCCCTTTTAACCCCTTCCATACAGCGGTCCTTATGGAGCGCGGCATGGAAGAGGTTAAACGGCCAACATCACTGCCAGCACCGATGTCGGCCGTTACAGTAGATTGTGTCAGCTGTATGTTACAGCTGACAATCTACAACCGCTCGGCCATCCTGAAGGGGAAATAAGTGATTGTGGGGTCGTGGAGGGGTGGGGGGTCGGCCACCACATTACCTGGCTCGGCCATCCTGAAGCGGGGGGTGATGAGACACAGTACACACAGCAGCACAGCCCCTATCTCCTCAATACTCACTGATGAGATCGGAGCTGGGCTGCTCGCCGCTGTGATTCGTCAGTCAAATCTGACTGACCAATCACAGCGATCCAAAGGAAGGGATCGCTGTGATTGGTTCTCTGCGGTGACACTTGGATCTCATGACGTGCACAGTACGTCATGAGATCCAAGTGTCACCGCAGGGAACCAATGCCGTAACTAAAACCACATCATATCGTGCACAGTACGTCATTAGTCACTAAGGGGTTAAGTCACGTCCAGTCATGACGTACATGTATGTCATGGGTCCTTGAGGGGTTAAACTATGTGTTATGTCCAGCAGCATTTTGGTCACAGGATTGAATCCAGCCAAGGGCAAAAGCTGCATGAAGTCTGTATTTTCTCACTATGTTTCATGGGTTTCCTCCCAAACTCATAAAACATATTGATTCATTGTATTGGCCTTTGTATATGTGTCTTATATAGGGAAATTAGAATGTGAACCACATTAGGCCCAATGACAATGGTGACAATCCCAATACAACACTGCAAATTATGTTGGTGGTTTATAAGCAACAGAAAATGTATAGTGATCTACAAAGAATGAGATGTGTTCCCTCATGGTAGAGCAACATACCGTACATACATACCAGTGCTCCACTATTTATCTACATTTTTGGAGAATATTTTTCAATACCCTGGGGATATTCAAGCTTATAATATTGATCAATTATCAGGGATGTACACACATCTCATTGGGTCCCATCGCAAAACTTACTGCCCCATCCAGATTCCCAGTATATGTGCGTCAATTAATCCCAGGCAATGCTGAATGCAAAGTGTGTTGCTCTAGATTGCAGAGATGGTTACAATTTCTTTAATCAGACAACATTTTCATTAAAATAATTGTAATAAAAATGTCACACTCAGCCTCACCCACTTTATTTGACTTCTATGCGAGTAAAGTGGAACAGGTCGTTCATAAATATGGCACTCATTCTGGCCACCATATTTCTCAGTGTATTCATGCCAGAGAAGTGGCATAAATATATTGATAAATCTCCTGATTCTCATCTATTACAAAGCTGGCTGCATGCAGCCGCAACTAGATGAAGCTCAGTACATAGGAATTTATGCCGTTACAATTGAGTGAAATGGAAGCTGTAATTATCTATTTGCACTGAGCTCCCCCTAGTGATAGCTGCATTAAAATGCAGGGTTTTCCCATTGAAAAGTAAAGGAGTTCAGTGCCAGGCCTCCCTACTCTAAGCCCCATAGCAGTTACAAGGGCTGTCTCCATTGAAGGTACACCACTGTCAAGGCATTACTAGAACTGAGTACCAAACTCAAAACCATTTCACTGGCAGCTAACACACGATGGAAAACCAGATCACTTTGTCATAATGTTATAGGACTGTTATATGGCTTTGTTTCTTTCAATATTTAAAGAAAACATCACTAGGAAATCCAAATGCAGAACTGATTGATATTGTCACGCGAGGTCGGCGTCGCGCTCCCTCTGCACGACGTCACCAGACCTCTCCGCCCCCCTAGAGACGAGCAATAGGGAATTGAAGTGCTGGTCTTGTCAGCCAGCACTTCATGTGTTAATTCTCTGTTTGGGTTTAGCCATGTGGTGCTGATCACACCACATGGCTACTTTACATATTGTTTTGACAGCTTGCTCCGCCTCAGGTCATGTGATGCTGGCCACATCACATGATCCTGGGCGGGCTATTTAAAGATGGCAACTGCCTCACTCAGATGCCTGTGATTAGCGTTACTACTTTGATCAGTGCTTGTGCGACCTAGTGTTTGATTGCTGTTTGACCCTGACCCTGACCTTGGACTTGGACTTCGACCTCTCTTTGCTTCACCCCTGGTATTGACGTTATCTCCTGTGTATGACCCGGCTTGCAGACTATTCTGATATTGTGTTTGTTTCGTCTGTGTTTGTCTCTCCAATTGTTCCCTGTTCCTCCCTGTGCACTTATACAGAGCAGGGACCGTCACCGTGGTTGTCCGCGGCCGCCTAGGGCCGACTGAGGCAAGCAGGCAGGGAGAGAACGGGGGGGGTTTCAGTACAGGGCGCACCTCCCCTTGTCTCCCCCGTGACAGAATCACAGGCCATACTAAATGGAGCCGTTGCGAATTCTCACGGATCATATAAGTGACATGGCTCAGATGATCCAGGATCTGGCCGAGAGAATCCAACACCAGGAGCAGCTGCAAACTGTACCCGCAGCCGCTCCCTCCATTATTGAACCCTATATAAGGTTGCCCGATCGGTTTGTGGGTAACCGAAAGACTTTCCGTTCTTTCCAGGAAAGTTGCAAATTATATTTTCGTTTACGCCCACACTCCTCGGGTTCTGAGCAGCAGCGGGTAGGAATAATTATTTCCTTGCTGCAAGGGGATCCGCAGGAGTGGGCTTTCTCATTGCCATCTGACTCCCCATGTCTGTTGTCTGTGGAGGCCTTTTTCCAGGCCTTAGGTCTTTTGTATGAAGAACCAGACTGGGCCACTGTAGCAGAAACTCAGCTCAGGAACATTCAGCAGGGAAACCGCCCTGTAGAGGATTACTGTGCAGAGTTCAGGAAGTGGTGTGTCTCCTCTGGGTGGAATGACCCAGCTTTGAGAAGCCAGTTTAGGGTGGGGCTGTCAGACCAACTCAAAGACCTTCTGGTATGTTATCCCACTCCTGACTCCTTAGAGGCGACTATGACCTTGGCCATTAAACTAGACCGACGGGTGAGAGAGAGGCTGAGAGAACGTTCTAGCATTCCTCAGGTGGCCGCTTTGCCTGAGATTCCTCTTCCGAGTCCATCGCCTGCCAGAATTCCGGAGGAACCCATGCAGTTAGGGGGGACCATAAGGGACCAAAGACGCCTGAAGGGAGCCTGTTTTTACTGCGGTGGGATGAACCACTGGCTCCAGCAGTGTCCCAAACTTCCACCTTCTAGGAGATCTCCGGTGGGAAGCAAGGTAACTCCGACGGTGGTAAGAAGGAAAGTTTTGCTACCTATTTCTGTTACCTATGGTCAAATTAAGGGGGAGGGTCAAGCATTTGTTGATTCAGGTTCTGCCGTTAATTTTATTAATTTTGATTTCGTACAAACTGTTGGTATTCCGCTAGTTCCTCTAAGGGAGGTAATTCAAATTATTGCCTTAGATTCCACCCCATTGAATAATGGGCGAGTGGAATTTTGTACCCCCGAGGTGTCCCTAACGGTGGGGATTTCCCATACTGAGACCTGTTCCTTCCTTGTCCTAAGGGATTTACCTGCTGACCTCGTTTTAGGTCTGCCATGGTTACAGGACCACAACCCCGTGATCAACTGGCTTGCAGGTGAATTAGAGAAATGGGGAGGTGATTGTTCCAAATGTTGCAAATCAATTTTGCAGTTAGGAGGTACTACTGAGTCTCTGATCCTGCCTGGATATATCAGAGATTTTCAGGACGTATTCTCCATGTCCGAGGCTGAGTTCCTCCCTCCTCACCGGCAATATGATTGTGCCATCGATATTATTGAGGGGTCCAGATATCCTAAGGGCCGTATCTATAATCTCTCTACTCCAGAGCGTCAGTCTATGAGGGATTATCTCAAGGAGAGTCTGGCCAAGGGTCACATCCGGCCTTCTGTTTCTCCCATGGGGGCAGGATTTTTCTTTGTCGGGAAAAGGATGGAGGGTTGAGGCCCTGTATTGATTACAGGGAACTCAATAAAATTACTGTTAAAAACAGGTACCCGCTGCCCCTTATTCCTGATTTGTTGAATCAGGTTCAGGGTGCTTGTTGGTTTACTAAGCTAGATCTGAAGGGGGCGTACAACCTGATCAGAATCCGTGAGGGTGATGAATGGAAAACTGCCTTTAATACCCCGGAGGGTCATTATGAGTACCTAGTAATGCCCTTCGGGTTAAGTAATGCTCCTGCGGAGTTCCAAAATTTTGTCAATGACATTTTTAGACCATTTATTGGAAAATTTGTAATTGTCTATATTGATGACATCTTGATTTTTTCTACAGACTGGGAGAGTCACGTATCCCACACCAGGCAAGTGCTGGAGGTGTTGCGTGAGAACAAGTTGTTTGTCAAAGGGGAGAAGTGTATCTTTGGTGTTCAGGAAGTGACCTTTTTGGGATACATTCTCACCCCTTTTTCCTTCAAAATGGACCCGGGTAAGGTACAGGCCATTGTAGATTGGGTGCGACCTTCCTCTCTGAAGGCGCTCCAGCGATTTCTGGGTTTTACTAATTTCTATCGGAAATTTATCAAAAATTTTTCTGTTATAGCCAAACCCATTACGGATTTGACCCGCAAGGGAGCTGATTTAGTCAACTGGTCCCCTGCAGCTATTGAAGCTTTTGAAAAGCTAAAGCGGTTTTTTGTTGATGCTCCTGTGCTGATCCAGCCTGATCAAAATAAGCCGTTTGTAGTTGAGGTGGATGCATCTGAAGATGGTGTGGGGGCAGTACTGTCCCAGGGGTCTTCCACCTTAACTAATCTCAAGCCATGCGCCTTCTTCTCCCGCAAGTTCTCTCCTGCCGAGAGAAACTATGACATTGGTAATAGGGAGTTACTAGCAATCAAGTGGGCATTTGAGGAATGGCGTCATTTTTTAGAAGGGGCATTACACCGCATTACGGTCCTCACGGATCATAAGAATTTGATGTTTCTGGAATCTGCTAAGCGATTGAATCCCAGACAGGCGAGGTGGGCTTTGTTCTTTACTCGTTTTGACTTTTGTGTTACCTTCAGACCTGGAAGCAAGAACATTAAAGCCGATGCCTTATCCCGAAGTTTCCAGGCGTATCAGCCTCCTGACGTCCCTCCTGAGCCCATCCTGCCAGCTGACATCATCGTAGCCGCTACCTCATCTGATCTCGCTTCTGAAATCGTGGCAGGACAACATCTTGCTCCCACTGGTACTCCCAATGACAAGTTATTTGTGCCAGCTCATTTGCGGTTGCGACTGCTGGGTGAGTGCCATAGCTCTGTTTTATGTGGACATCCTGGTATCAATGCCACCAAGGAGTTGGTCTCTAGGCAGTATTGGTGGTCGTCAATCTCCAGAGATGTTCAGGCTTTTGTAACTGCGTGCAATACTTGTGCCAGGTCCAAGAATCCCAAGACTCGGCCTATGGGTGAGTTGCGTCCATTACCCATACCTGATAGACCTTGGTCACATCTGTCCATGGACTTCATCACGGATTTGCCATGCTCTGAGGGTAAAACCGTGATTCTTGTAGTGGTGGACAGATTCAGCAAGATGTGTCACTTTATTCCTTTGTGTAAATTACCCTCTGCAAAGGTTTTGGCTTCCGTATTTATGGACCACATAGTTAAACTTCACGGTGTTCCTGAGAATATTGTTTCTGACAGGGGGGTGCAGTTTGTGTCTAAATTCTGGAGGGCCTTCTGTAAGAAGATTGATATTTCCTTATCCTTTTCGTCAGCCTTTCATCCAGAGACCAATGGTCAGACTGAACGTCTTAATCAGTCCGTTGAGCAATATCTCAGATGTTATGTTGCTGATAACCAGCATGTGTGGGCCAGATTCCTGTCTCTGGCCGAGTTCGCGATTAATAACCGTGTGAATTCGTCTTCTGGGGTATCGCCGTTTTTCTGCAACATGGGGTTTCATCCGCGCTTTGGCTCCTTTTCTCCAGCTGTTTCGGCGGTCCCAGAGGCCAATGCTCTCTCTCAGGAACTGTGCACAGTTTGGGCACAGGTTCAGTCGAACCTGGAAAGAGCCCAAAGGATTCAAAAAACTAAGGCCGATAAGAGACGTTCTAAGGGTGTGAATTTCAAGGTGGGGGACATGGTATGGTTGTCAACTAAAAATCTACGTATGAAAGTACCATCCTATAAGTTTGCGCCTCGCTTCATTGGTCCATACAGGATCACTAAGGTGATCAATCCGGTATCTTTTGAATTATGTTTACCCGACTCCCTTCGCGTTCATAATGTTTTTCACATGTCTTTGCTGAAGCGTTATGTTGCTCCTATTGGTCCAGAGGTACAGCCCTCACCTCCGGTAGAGGTGGAGGGACAAGTGGAGCACGAGGTTGCTAGAGTCATTGATGTGAGGAAGGTCCGGAATTCCTTTCAGTACCTCGTACACTGGAAGGGATTCGGGCCAGAGGACAGATCTTGGGTACCGTTGACCAGGATGCATGCAGACTCGCTCATCCGAAAGTTCCATCTACAGCATCCCGATAAGCCTGCTCCCGCTGGTAAGGGTCCGGTGGCCCCTCGTGAAGGGGGGGGTACTGTCACGCGAGGTCGGCGTCGCGCTCCCTCTGCACGACGTCACCAGACCTCTCCGCCCCCCTAGAGACGAGCAATAGGGAATTGAAGTGCTGGTCTTGTCAGCCAGCACTTCATGTGTTAATTCTCTGTTTGGGTTTAGCCATGTGGTGCTGATCACACCACATGGCTACTTTACATATTGTTTTGACAGCTTGCTCCGCCTCAGGTCATGTGATGCTGGCCACATCACATGATCCTGGGCGGGCTATTTAAAGATGGCAACTGCCTCACTCAGATGCCTGTGATTAGCGTTACTACTTTGATCAGTGCTTGTGCGACCTAGTGTTTGATTGCTGTTTGACCCTGACCCTGACCTTGGACTTGGACTTCGACCTCTCTTTGCTTCACCCCTGGTATTGACGTTATCTCCTGTGTATGACCCGGCTTGCAGACTATTCTGATATTGTGTTTGTTTCGTCTGTGTTTGTCTCTCCAATTGTTCCCTGTTCCTCCCTGTGCACTTATACAGAGCAGGGACCGTCACCGTGGTTGTCCGCGGCCGCCTAGGGCCGACTGAGGCAAGCAGGCAGGGAGAGAACGGGGGGGGTTTCAGTACAGGGCGCACCTCCCCTTGTCTCCCCCGTGACAGATATATAGTATTATGGGAAATGATTCAGCAAAACTTGTAATTTATATATAGTATTTATCTCTCTGCTATTTCTGAGCACCATAGCAAAGGTCCTATTAGTGATTCACAGCAATTAGAGATGAGCAAATCGAATCCCACGAAGTGGAATTCGATCCGAATTTCAGGATAAATTCAATTTGCCTAGAAGCCGAATTTTCTCGTGCTTCGTGTCAGCGAATCGATTTAACCTGAAACAGTGTAAAAAACTAAAAAATCCATACTTACCTCCTTCATTTGCTCGCGACGGGCCGCCAGCCGCCATCTTGCTTGAAGATCTCGTCCGAAATCCCGTGCGTAGTGACGGATGACTTCACCACGCCAGACGGCGTGATGACGTAATCTCGCGCAGCACGAGATTTCGGGCCAGATCTTTAAGAGAGATGGCGGCGGCTGGCCCGTCGCGAGCAAATGGAGGAGGTAAGTATGATTTTATTTTTTTTTATGTTAATTTTACACAGTTTTTACTCTTAGATGCCGCAATCATGTATGAATGCGGCATTTGAGGGGTACAATGACGGGGGAGGCGCTATCGCAGCTCCCTGTCATTGTACCCACTACTTACAAAAAAATGCGCTTCGTGGTAAAGTAATTCATCATGAAGCGGATTTTTTTGTAAAATTCGGCAAATCAGCCGAATCGAACTTTTCAAAAGTTCGCTCATCCCTAACAGCAATCTATGTATACACACTTACACAGGGAATGCTATAAATCACTAATAAGTGCGGGTTCACACTTGTGTTAGGGTATTCCATTATAATATAAAAGAATTTGTGAGACAGAATGCAAAAGGAAAGCCTTTAAGAGGCATTCCGCTTTGATCTGTCATGATAGAGGTCTCTGGGCAGGCATAATGGACCAGTTAGGTTTCCGTTATGCAGGGCAGAAAACAAAGTCCTGTCGACAGGACTTTGATTTCTGTCCTGCATGACCTACACATATTTCCGACCCATACATATCCTTTTTGGGGTTGCATAGTGCATAGATCATAGTATTACAGTGAACACTTTAAACTACTTTAGGCCTAGTTCACACTTCAGTGATCTGGTCTATGATTTCCATCAGTAATTGTGAAATGATGTTCATCTGTTCTGTGTTGAGGACCAGCACTTGATTTGGGCTCACAATCACTGAAAGAAATCACTGTCCAAATCACTAAAGTGTGAACTAGGCTTTAGTAATGAATTATAACATTAATCCTTTAGCAGTGAACCAGTGGGTCACTGCTACAATAGAAATCATGGTCAGAGCTACAGAAACAGTTTTACCCAGTTTTCAACCCTGTGTTAGACTCAACACCTATGTCAATTTACAGTGGCTAGTGGCCTACAACTGTTTGGAGTCCTCTACTACTGTCTTTTTCATACCTGATCCAGGCAGAGACATCCCCACAAACACAATATATGTATTTTTCTGGAATCCATTTGTCACCAAACACATACATGTATTTCTGAGAACCATTGATTCATGTGAATGCTAGAGTACAAAAAACTACATCAAATATGTTATTTGCCCAATAATACCATTTCTCCAAATCTTCATTCTAACAAGTACAGGACATGTTAAAAAGATGTATTCAGCAGAAAAGCCCCTTTAAAAAAATGTTCCCAGCAATTTTACTTAACATCAACTACTTCTAGACCAAAATGTGATCCTATTAGGAATTAAAGAAAAGCTTATTTTTCATTATTTTCTTGTCACAGATCCAGAAATTGAAGTTCTGGAAAATTCAGAGGCTGAAACCTCCACTGAAATAACTACAAATGAATATTTTCACTTTGGTATAAACTTTGAGCTCTTGTATTAAATATAAACTAATCAATAACATAAAAAACTATTTGTCAAAAAATCTGCTTGACAGATTTAGATTAAAAGAATATGGTTTCTAAATCCTCTTCACAGAAGAAGATGGCTAAAGACACAGTATTACAAGTCACTCCAAAAATTCTTTGAGCCAACTTAAGTCCCTTACAAGATTTAAAAGATGTATGGCACCCCGAGAGAAGCCCAGGAGATTAAAAAGCAGTCTTTGAAAATAAAGATACCCAAGCTGCTCTTGCCTTTTTATATAAATTATTTGTTCAAATTTCATTTTGAGTTTGGTGCATGAGTCAATGTTAGTAGTATTTTATTATTGTCTGCAAAGCGGTAGAGTCACAGCACATGGAGGACAAGATTTACAAACTGCACTGTAGTAATACATCTCTTAAAGCATATTTCAGTAATCCGGACAAAAGACATTCTGGGTATATGTCAAAGGCCTGCAATAAAATAACTATATCTTTCTATTGAAATGTAACCCCTTGATTTACCCTCTTGTAAAATCCCAATGCCCTAAGCTGCACATAAACTACAGTTGATTGACCTATGTGAAGGTAGAAGTCTAAAAGGCCTACATGCAGTAACTTCTTCCCTCACTCATATCACCTAATTATACTTCTCAGCATACCTCATTTACAGGGTGCTGTGGTGCTATTAAAGGGGTTGTGTCACTTCAGCAAGTGGCATTTATCAAGTAGAGGGCCTAGAGCAGGTGGAATAGAAATGAGGCAAAAATAATTTTGTGATACTGTTGGGTGTGGGTGTGCAGCAGGGGGGCACAGCGCAGAAGAGGGGCACATGCTGTTACATGCACCCTAATGTCTTGCTTTTAATACTTAAAGGGAACCTGTCATCAACTTTATGCTGATCTCACTGAGGGCAGTATAAAATAGTGACAGAAATGCTGATTTCAGCGGTGTGTCACTCATGAGCTAATAGTAAGTGGTTGCCAAGAACCACCATCGTAATCGTTGCAGCTTAGGCCTTTAACCCCTTCGCGACCAGCGCCGTACATGTACGGCGCTGGGGCGATGCGGGCACATGGCGCCCGCTCGTGGGTGCGGCGGGCGTCATGGCCGGCAAGTCTCTGCTGTTTCTAACAGCAGAGACTTGCCGCTACTTACCGCCATCGGCGGCGTCTTCCGGGGTGACTAGATGCCGTGATCACACGTGATCACGGCATCTAGTTGCGTCTAAACCCGGAAGCGTTCGCTTCCGGGTGGTGTACAGACACCCCGTGTGGCCAATCGGGGTGTCTGTACACCATATGAAAACTGTAATCCTCGCTGGTGAGGATTGCAGTTTTCAAAGTGCAATTCTTATTCTGGCCACTAGATGGCAGGCCAGGATAAGAAATGAGCAATTGATGGATTTCTGAGTCTATAAAACCCAGAATTGCTCATAAAGAAAAAAAAAAAAGCCACAATTTATAAGCCCATATTTGAGCTTTCTAATAGTAAAAAAAAATTAAAAAAAAAATGTTAAAAAATATATAAAAAATAAAAAAGATGTAAAAGTTCAAATCACCCCCCTTTCCGTATAAGTAAAAATAAATACCTAAATAACAATAAATATAGACATCATGGGTATCACCGTGACCGAAAACGCCCGTACTTTTAAAATATAAAAAAAAAATTCCAATACGGCGAATTGTGTGGCGGAAAAAAGCGTCCAAATGGCGATTTACCGTTTTTTGTCGCTTTTTTTTCTAAAAAAAATTAAATAAAAAGTGATCAAAAAGTCATACACACCCCAGAATGGTATCAATAAAAACTTCAGATCGTCCCGCAAAAAATGAGCCCCCATACAGCTCTGTACACATAAATACCAAAAGGTTATAGGGGTCAAGATTTGACAAGGAAAAAAAAAAAAAAAAAAAGGGCAACTTTCTAATTATTTTATCACTATGAAAACGCAGGAAAAAACTATACATATTAGGTATTGCCGGATTCGTACTGACCAGTAGAATGAAAGTAACGGATCAGTTTTAATGCACATCGAACGCTGTAAATAAGAAACCCGTAGAACTGTAGCGGAATAGCGTTTTCTCTGCAATTTCACCCGGTTTGGAATTTTTTTCCCGCTTCCCACTACACCGTATGCAATATTAAATGGTGGCGTTGGAAAGTACAACTTGTCCCGCAAAAAACAAGCCCTCATACAGCTATGTGAACAGAAAAATAAAAGAGTTATGGCTGTTTGAAGGCAGGGAGCGCAAAACGAAAATGCAGAACCGAAAAAAGCTCCGGGCGCGAAGGGGTTAAAAGAGTCAAATCTACTTGAGAAGACTTAGAGTTATTCATAATCTCCTGCTCTCCCCGCCCAACTGTTGATGATTGGGAGTTCTATCCTAGAGAGAAAGGGAGGAAACTAAGTAGAAAACTGTCTATTATCAGCAGGTGGGCAGGGAGATCAAGAATTCATGAATAACCATGGCTCTTCTCGTGTAGATATGACTGTTTTCAAGGCCTAGTCTGCAATGATTGTGATGTTGGTTCTCAGCAACCACTTACTTTTAACTTATAAATGACAGACCGCTGACATCAACTTACCTGTCTCTACTTTATTTTGCCGTTAGTATGAGCAGCACAAAGTTGATGACAGGTTCCCTATAACCTCATTCTCATTCCTCATATACAGTACATGTACTGTACTTTGTGGGAAAAGTTTCTATCCTGCATCTGCAGTACCCAAGAGGACTACTGCAAAAAGGTTAATTATTGCCAAAATAGTTCATTTAACCCTTTCAGTACCACGCCACTTTTCACTTTAAATCCAAGGCCGATTTTTGCAAATCTGACATGTGTTACATTATGTGGTAATAACTTTAGAACGCTTTTACTTATCCAGGCCATCCTGAGATTGTTTTTCGTGACACATTGTACTTCATGACAGTCATAAATTTGAGTCAATATACAGTACAGACCAAAAGTTTGGACACACCTTCTCATTCAAAGAGTTTTCTGTATTTTCATGACTATGAAAATTGTAGATTCACACTGAAGGCATCAAAACTATGAATTAACACATGTGGAATTATATACTTAACAAAAAAGTGTGAAACAACTGAAAATATGTCTTATATTCTAGGTTCTTCAAAGTAGCCACCTTTTGCTTGATTACTGCTTTGCACACTCTTAGCATTTTCTTGATGAGCTTCAAGAGGTAGTCACTAGAGATAAGCGAGCATACTCGTCCGAGCTTGGTGCTCGTTCGAGTATTACGGTACTCGTAAGTGCTCGCTGCTCAGACGAGTATCTCGCCATGCTCGAGGAAATGGCAACTTCCGCATTGTGCATTTTTGGCGCCTATAAACTCAGCCAATCACAAGCCAGGAGATTCTGCGGTACACCCAGCATCACGTGGGGCACTTACATGTCGATAGCAGGGGTTGGCTGGCCTGATCAGGTGACCCTGGAATATACTAGTGACTGCCCGCGGTGCTCGGCTCAGATGCTGTATGGATGTCGTTAGGGATAGAGCTGCTGCATTTCAGGGAGAGTGTTAGGGCCTGCATTTAGTTCTTTGTTAGGCAGGAGTGATCTCAAAAGAACCCAAAAGCCCTTCTAAGGGCTACAAGACATTTTTTTTTGGTCTCCTGGCTTGGCTGGCTGGCTGGCACTAGTAGTGCAGCTATCGCCATATATAACCCTTTTTTTTATTGTTATATCTCAGTGATACAAATCCATTTCACACAGCTGCGTGGAACCATTCTGTGTGTCACAGTTCAGCTGTCCACTCACTACAATACGTATTTTCTGTCCAGGTGACACTTTCTGTACGTCACGTTAATCCAACAAGGTCTTTTGCTCTCACGTATACAGCTAGATCACAAAAATTTATGTGCGACATTAGTCTGGGTCGCAGTCAAAATGGCCACCGTCAGCAGGGTGTGAGTTAGCTCTACTATAGTTTCTGCACGTCACGTTCCAAAAAAAAAAAAAAAAAACTAAAAAAAATATATATAAAAAAAATATATATAAAAAATAGTTTCTTTGTTGTTTTAGCTCAGTGATACAAATCCATTTCACACAGCTGCGTGGAACCATTCTGTGTGTCACAGTTCAGCTGTCCACTCACTACAATACGTATTTTCTGTCCAGGTGACACTTTCTGTACGTCACTTAATCCAACAAGGTCTTTTGCTCTCACGTATACAGCTAGATCACAAAAATTTATGTGCGACATTAGTCTGGGTCGCAGTCAAAATGGCCACCGTCAGCAGGGTGTGAGTTAGCTCTACTATAGTTTCTGCACGTCACGTTCCAAAAAAAAAAAAAACAAAACTAAAAAAAATATATATAAAAAAAATATATATAAAAAATAGTTTCTTTGTTGTTTTAGCTCAGTGATACGAATCCATTTCACAGCTACGCGGAACCATTCTGTGTGTCACAGTTCAGCTGTCCACTCACTACAATCCGTATTTTCTGTCCAGGTGACACTTTCTGTACGTCACTTAATCCAACAAGGTCTTTTGCTCTCACGTATATAACTTGATCACAAAAATCTCTGTGCGACATTTGTCTGGGTCGCAGTCAAAATAGCCACCGTCAGCAGGGTGTGAGTTAGGTCTACGATAGTTTCTGCACGTCACGTTCCAAAAAAACAAAACTAAAAAAAAATATAAAAAAAAAGAAAAAATATTAAAAAAATAGTTTCTTTGTTGTTTTAGCTCAGTGATACGAATCCATTTCACACAGCTGCGTGGAACCATTCTGTGTGTCACAGTTCAGCTGTCCACTCACTACAATCGGTATTTTCTGTCCAGGTGACACTTTCTGTACGTCACTTAATCCAACAAGGTCTTTTGCTCTCATGTATATAGCTTGATCCCAAAAATCTCTGTGCAACATTTGTCTGGGTCGCAGTCTAAATAGCCACCGTCAGTAGGGTGTCAGTTAGCTCTTCGATAGTTTCTGCATGTCACGTTCCAAAAAAAACAAAACTCCAAAATAAATTTTTTAAAAAATAGTTTTTTAGTTGTTTTAGCTCAGTGATACAAATCCATTTCACACAGCTGCG
>ONZH01008707.1:0-28945 GCA_900303285.1 Rhinella marina
AAAAATGAGCCCCCACATAAGACAATAACTCAAAAAAATAAAAATCTATGGCACCACAAACCAATCCATCAAAATTGTGCTCCAAAATCCATATGGCGCTCCTTCTGTTCTGCCACAGCAGTTTACCACCACATATGGGGAGTTGCCGTATTCAGGAGAAAATAGGGAACAAATTACGGGGTGCTTTTCTCCTGTTACCCCTTGTGAAAATGAAAAATTTAGGGCTAAAGCAACATTTTATTAGAAGAAATGAAACTTTTCATTTTCACAGCCAAGTGTTTCCAAATTCCGTAAAACGCTTAGGGGGTCAAAGTGGCCAGTACCCCCCTTAATATATTCTTTGAAGGCTGTAGTTTCCAAAATGGGGTCACTTTTTGAGGGTTTCCACTGTAGGGGTACGTCAGGGTCTCTCAATTACAAAATGGTGCCTAAAAACCATTCTAGCAAAATCTGCCTCCAAAATCCATATGGTGCTCCTTTCCTTCTGACCACTGCCACAAACCAATAGAGACGTTTACCAGCTGAACTTTGCGCAGGGACACATTGGTGGACAGTGTGGAGGATCATGGAGGCGAAGGGGTATTTCTGTAAACTGCAGAATCAGAGGAATGTATATTGAGGTTTAGTTTGCTGTTAACCCTTGCTGTGTTGCAATAAAAAAATTATTAACATGAATAATCTAACAAAAAAGTGAAATTTTGAAATTTCACCTCCATTTTCCTTTAATTGTTGTGGAACACTTCAAGGGTTAACAAAGTTTGTAGCAGCAATTTTTTATAATTAGAGGGGTGTAGTTTCTAAAATGGGGTCATTTATTGGTGGTTTCCATTATGTAAGCCCCTCAAAATCACTTTATATCTGAATTGGTGCTGAAAAAAATGGTTTTGGAAATTTTGTTGAAAATTTGAAAAATGGCTTCTGAACTTCTAAGTCTTCTAACGTCCTAAAAAAGTGAAATGACATTTATAAAATGATGCCAACATAAAGTAGACATATGGGGAATGTAAAATAATAACTTTTTGGAGGTATTACTATGTATTTTGAAAGTAGAGAAATTGACATTTGGAAATTTGCTAATTTTTGCAAATTTTTTGTAAATCTGGTATTTTTTTAGAAATAAAAATGAAATATTTTGCCATAAATTTACTACTGTCATGAAGCACAATATGTGACGAGAAAACATTCTCAGAATGGCTTGGATAAGTAAAAGCGTTCCAAAGTTATTACCACATAAAGTGACACATGTCAGATTTGCAAAAAATGGCCTGGTCAGGAAGGTGAAAACAGGATCAGGGTAGAAGGGGTTAAGCAGTATTTTGTTAATTAAACAGTATTTTGTAGATAGTGAGCTTAGCAGGGTTCTTCCTATTTATGTTTATATTGTGATGTCAAACCTAGTTGTAATTGTATTTCATTGTACAATGTAACTTATCATGCAGTACTTTGAAAAACCTCATGGTTTTAAAATAAAATTATTGTTTTGCCAATTTTCGGTAATTTAATAATGTTAATTGTCTGGCATAATATGGGTTGTTTCTTTTGAAGGGGCTTTTCAGTAAATAAAACAATTTTTCAGCATCTATTATTAAATTGGCTGTAGGAGGACATGGCTGCTTTCTTCCAGATTCACTTAAATAAGGTCAAGATTAAATACTAGACACAGCCCATGGACATGCGAGACACTTTTTTTTTTAGAAGAGATAAATTATATTTTTGTAGTTTAATACAACTTGATTAAAGAGGTTATCTAGCCAATTAATTAAAAATAAAAAAGATCAAAATAGTATAACTCCTTCCCACCTGCCTCTATACATGTACAGCAGAAGTTGGGACTTTAAACATGGCACCTGCTCAGGAGCTGAGCGGGCACCATAGCTGCTGGGTTTCTGCTGTTTTACACAGCAGACACCTAAAGGCAAAGTCCATGATTAGCAATAACGCTGATTATGAACTTTTAACCCCTCAGATGCTGTAGTTTATTGTGACCATGGCATCTGAGTGGTGAAAGAGCTACGTTCCTGGGGCTCAAACAGCTCATCCACACCGAGATCAAGGGAGCTGTTCCGTTGCTGTGGCAGCTTTAGGCCCTCTTAAGGATCCGAGGCCTACCACAGCGATGTTCCTATATCTCCCATAGACTGCAATGGTAATTAATTGCAGTCTATGGGAAGCAAGTAGAGATGTGCATCACCGCATCATTGGAAAAAATCTTAACATGACTGTTTCACAATTTTGTCATGGTTTCACCTGACACAAAAATGAATAAAAAGTGACCAAACATCGTAAGTATTAATACATAAAGAAAAGCTATAAAAATGTGGTATTGCTATAATCGTACTGACCTGGATAATGAAATTAACAGTTGGTTTTACCGTATAGGGAACAGTTAATCATGTCCCCCCTTAGACGCCTGTTCTCAAGACTCCTGTATCCAAATCACGCACTTGGGTTGGGGAGCGTGTGCAATAGGGTCCTGTGCTCCTCTGCCCACAGTGGTCAGCACGGCGCGCATGCCCCGGGGACCAGAAGAACGGCACAAGCACTGATTTGTATACAGAAGGCGGAGAGGGTTATTCTAATGCAGGGCGGGTAGAGAAAAGGGAGGGGTTTACATTTCAAATCGCCCGGAGGCTTGGGCTCCTTTCTGTATTACCAAGCTTCCGGGCACTTGCGGGGGGTCATTTGCATATGAGATAAAAGTGTTTTTCTCAGAAATACAGCGTGGGACATCTTTTACAAAGGTACTGTTTTAATGTGTGTAAGGGAGTCTATAGCCTGATCTGAGCGGTCTATGACGCTCAGATTAGGTGAAAGACTCCCTTTAATATTTCTTCATAACTAACACCCTCCAGCCCCTTATCAGGTTAGTCGCTCTCCTCTGTATTCTCTCCATCTCCAGAGCATCCTTTCTATGAACTGGTGCCCAGTACTGAACTGAAAATTCCAGATGAGGCAGCACCAATGCTTTGTCAAGTGGTAGTATTACATTCCTGTCCAACAAGTCCATGCCTCGTTTAATACATGACAATATTCTGCTAGCCTTAGAAGCAGCTGATTAACATTGTATGCTGTTATTCAATTTATGATCTACAAGGACACCCAATCCTTTTCTACAATTGACTCTACCAATGTTACATCCCCTTGGACATAAGATGCACTGAGATTATTAATACCAAGGTGCCTAAGTTTACATTTATCCACATTGAACCTCATTTGCCAAGTTGATGCCCAAACACCCAGAGTGTTCAAGTCACCTTGTATGTAATTTATAGACATCTTCCATAGACTGCACAGTACTATTAATCCTATCCTTGATATCATTAATAAATAAATAAAATAATAGAGGACCCAGCATTGAACCTTGGGGTTCACCACATATAACCCAGGACCATTCAGAACGAACGACTGACCATAACTTTCTGGACAAGGTCCAATCACGTTTTCAATCACTTTACAAGCTGTACATGACCAAAAGTTTTGAGAATGACACAAATATTATATTTTCACATGATCTGCTGCCCTCTGGTTTTTATGTGTGTTTGTCAGATGTTTTTATCACATACAGAAATATAATTGCAATCATATTGTGAGTAACAAACGCTTATATTGACAGTTAGAATGAGTTAATGCAGCAAGTCAATATTTGCAGTGTTGACCCTTCTTCTTCAGGACCTCTGCAATTCTCCCTGGCATGCTCTCAATCAACTTCTGGACCAAATCCTGACTGATAGCAGTCCATTCTTGCACAATCAATGCTTGCATTTTGTCAGAATTTGTAGGTTTTTGTTTGTCCACCCGTCTCTTGATGATTGACCACAAGTTCTCAATGGGATTAAGATCTGGGGAGTTTCCAGGCCATGGACCCAAAATCTCTATGTTTTGTTCCCTGAGCCATTTAGTTATCACCTTTGCTTTATGGCAAGGTGCTCCATCATGCTGGAAAAGGCATTGTTGATCGCCAAACTGCTCTTGGACGGTTGGGAGAAGTTGCTCTCGGAGGACATTCTGGTACGATTCTTTATTCATGGCTGTGTTTTTAGGCAAGACTGTGAGAGAGCTGATTCCCTTGGCTGAGAAGCAACCCCACACATGAATGGTTTCAGGATGCTTTACAGTTGGCATGAGACAAGACTGGTTTTAGCGCTCACTTCGTCTTCTCCGAATAAGCTGTTTTCCAGATATCCCAAACAATCGAAAAGGGGATTCATCAGAGAAAATGACTTTACCCCAGTCCTCAGCAGTCCACTCCCTGTACCTTTTGCAGAATATCAGTCTGTCCCTGATGTTTTTTTCTGGAGAGAAGTGGCTTCTTTGCTGCCCTCCTTGAGACCAGGCCTTGCTCCAAGAGTCTCCGCCTCACAGTGCGTGCAGATGCAATCACACCTGCCTGCTGCCATTCCTGAGCAAGCTCTGCACTGCTGGTAGCCCGATCCCGCAGCTGAAACACTTTTAAGAGACGGTCCTGGCGCTTGCTGGTCTTTCTTGGGCGCCCTGGAGCCTTTTTGGCAACAATGGAACCTCTCTCCTTGAAGTTCTTGATGATGCGATAGATTGTTGACTGAGGTGCAATCTTTCTAGCTGCGATACTCTTCCCTGTTAGGCCATTTTTGTGCAGTGCAATGATGACTGCACGTGTTTCTTTAGAGATAACCATGGTTAACAGAAGAGAAACAATGATGCCAAGCACCAGCCTCCTTTTAAAGTGTCCAGTGGTGTCATTCTTACTTAATCATGACAGATTGATCTCCAGCCCTGTCCTCATCAACACCCACACCTGTGTTAATGGAGCAATCAATGAAACGATGTTAGCTGGTCCTTTTAAGGCAGGGCTGCAATGATGTTGAAATGTGTTTTGGGGGATAAAGTTCATTTTCTAGGCAAATATTGGCTTTGCAAGTAATTGCTGTTAAGCTGATCACTCTTTATAACATTCTGGAGTATATGCAAATTGCCATTATAAAAACTGAAGCAGTAGACTTTGTAAAAATTAATATTTGTATCATTCTCAAAACTTTTGGCCATGACTGTACTTTCTAGGTCTATAGACTTTATTTTACCTTTTATACGTCTATGAGAAACAGTATCAAAAGCCTTTGAAAATTCAGAAACCTTACATCCACAACTGCCCCTCTGTCCAGGATTCTATTAACCTCCTCATAAAAACAAATCAGATTACTCTGACAACTTCTGTCCTTGGTAAACCCATGCTGGTTATCACTGATATTATGAACAGTCACATACTCCTCTATATAGTGCCTTAGGAGTCCATCAAACATTTTTACCACAACATATGTTAATCTTACTTGTCTATAATTACCTCTTGAAGACCTAGAACCCTTTACATTTTATTAATCTGCACATTAGTGTGTATTTTTTTTTTATTTATGACTTTCTTCATTTTGAATAAATGTTTAGATATGTCTTAAGTGACCAGGTTGCTGTTTGGAACAAATCTTAGGCTACTTTCACACTAGCGGCAGCACGGATCCGGTACCTAAAGGGTGCCGACGGATCCGTACTGCCGTTGATACATGTGTGGAGCCGGAGCAGCGCTCCGGCCCCACACATGTTAACACACACATGGGAACAAGACACAGACATACATACATACATACATACATACACACATACATACTCACATACTCCAGGGACGCCGGCAGAACGTCTGCACGCGCCTCCTGCGCGCAGTGATGACGATTCCCCACAGCGCCCTCTGCTGGGCGCAGTGGGGAAACGTCATAACTGTGCGCAGGAGGCGCGTGAAGACATGCTGCCGGCGTCCCTGGAGTATGTGAGTATGTATGTGTGTATGTATGTCTGTATGTATGTCTGTATGTATGTATCTATGTATGTAGCCGGATCCGGAATGACCCCCCATTGCAAATCAATGGAGGACAGATCCGGATTACTGGTGTGTCCACACCAAACGGATCCGTCCCCATTGACTTGCATTGGGGGTCATTCCGGATCCGTCTTGGTGCGGATGCCTGGACCGGAGTGCAAACCGCAGCATGCTGCGGTTTGTTCTCCGGTCTGAAGACGGAACGGAATGCTTTCAGGAGCATTCCGTTGTCTTCAGTTCAGTTTTGTCCCCATTGACAATGAATGGGGATAAAACTGAAGCGTTTTTTTTCCGGTATTGAGCCCCTATAACGGAACTCAATACCGGAATTTAAAAACGCTAGTGTGAAAGTAGCCTTACATGCAAATCTTTTGTTTTTCTTGTATCTCTCTCTCCCTTGCATTCATTACATCATTGTCTAATTGTATTCTATGAAAAACATGTTTTGACTGATACAATCACAAACAATGAGTAAATGCCTAATGTTCAGTTCTTTATCTGGGTAAAAAAGGCTTTGTGTCTTTAAAGGGCCAAAACATGAGTGAAATGCAATCTTTGTGTAATCTGCCACATTGACCAGGATGGCATTGGCTGCAGTGTTCTTCTATGGAAGTCCAGAACATTTAAGTCTTCATAATCACTACCTTTATGTCATGGAATACTTTTTCGAGCCATAGTGAATGAGGATTGGTTTGAAAAATCATTCCTGAAGAACCAGATTTACAATTCCATTCTGATGAATCTCACAGCTAGGGGAAGCAATTTCCTTTTGACCAAGTAAATAGCGGAATTCTCGTCAACCATCGGCTCTTGCAAGAGCTATGACCTTGGTATTAATTCCTATGTTCAATGTTTTTTTTTAGCTGTTGAAATAATTTCACATAGCAAGAACAACTGATAACACATAGGACAACAATACTGTACATGTATGGCGCTGCAGACTGTAACTTAAGTCCCATTAATGTACATGTATGGTGCTCTGACCAAGTGGGTGCAGGGGCTGTACCCGCTTTATCAGCTGCAGGGGCCCAGCTATATCCAACAGCATCAGTGAAAACAAGATGCCAGTATAGTAACCCTTTAAATGGCATTGTCAACTCTGACTGCAGCATGTTCAGGGTTTGCAAAGGGAGACGACTCCCTCTCTGACCCCATCGGCTGCAGAGACAGGATGCTGATGGTTACTAAGGTAGTTCAATGCACAGACGATACACAAGCATCAGAGTCTGCCAGCTAAGGAAGCCTATTAGACCCAGTTTCCAGGCTGGATCTCATAGGCACATTATCAGCATAAGGCTGACAGTTCAATGTGTTACAAAATACAATATATTCTAATGCACTGTAGAGGGAATCAGACCAACAAAAGTTGAAGTGCCATAGTGGGACAAAAGTAAAAAGTAAAAAGAAAGGATTTTACAAAAATTAAAAATAAAACGTTTGAAGTAAAAAAAAAAAAGTGTCCCTTAAAGGGGTTCTCCAAGTTATATTTATTGATGACCTATCCCCAGGATAGGTCATCAATATCAGATCGACGGGGGTCCAACACCCGGCACCCCCGGCGATTAGCTGTTTGAAGAGGAGGTGCGCGCTGTACCAGCGCTGCCTCCTCTTCATTGTTTACATGCTAGCTGTAACATGGGTAGAGTTGAGCAGGTGTAATTACACCTAACCGTCCCATTCATTTCAATGGGAAGGCTCGTTCCCTTACAAGTGTATGGGAACGAGCCGTCCCATTGAAATGAATGGGGCAGTTAAGTGTAATTACACCATAAACAGCGAGCAGAAGCAGGACATGGAGCAGGACCTGAACCAGCAAGTGGTGGCATACTTGGAGTACACCCTGTCACCCCAGATCCAAAATCCCATGGACTACTGGTCAACCAAATTTGAATTGTGGCCACAACTGGATGAGTTTGCCCTGGACAAGCTTTCCTGCCTATCCAGTAGTGTGGCATCAGGTGTTTCGTGCGGGGGGGGAGTAAATGTAAGGTTATGCACATGGGAAGGAATAATGCAAGTTACCAATACATACTAAATGGTAAACACTGGGTAACACTGACATGGAAAAAGACTTAGGAATTTTAGTGAGAAACTAAACTGTGGAAACCAGTGTCAGGCAGCTGCCCAGCCAGCCAAGGCCATAAGATAATGGGTTGCATCAAAAGGGGCATAGATGCCCGTGATGAGAACATAGTTCTGACACTTTACAAATCACTAGTCAGACCACATATGGAGTACTGTGTACAGTTATGTGCTCCTGGAAGGCATAGCAGAGCAGGAGAGGGTACAGAGAAGGGCAACTAAAGTAATAACTGGAATGGGTGGAGTACAGTACCCCGAAAGAATATCAAAATTAGGGTTATTCAGTTTAGAAAAAAGACGACTAAGGGGAGATCTAATAACTATATATAAATATATCAGGGGTCAGTACAGAGATCTCTCCCATCATCTATTTATTCCCAGGACTGTGAGGAGGGGACATCCTCTGCATCTAAAGGAAAGAAGGTTTCTACACAAACATAGAATAGAATTCTTTACGGTAAGAGCAGTGAGACTATGGAACTTTCTGCCTGAGGAGGTGGTGATGGTAAGTTCACTAAAAGAGTTCAAGAGGGACCTGCATGTATTTCTGGAGTGTAATAATATTACAGGATATAGTTACTAGAGATGGGTTGTTGATACAGGGAGTTATTCCCCTAAAGTGAGGAAAATTGGCTTCTACCTAACAGTTTTTTTTTGTCTTTCTCTGGATTAACTTGCAGGATAACAGGCTGAACTATATGGACAGATGTCTTTTTTCAGCTCTATAAACTATGTTACTATGTTACCCCAAAGAGATCTCACAAAAAATGTAGAGAGATTAACCTTTTTAAATATGAATCAGGCGTGGATCATCCAGGATTCCACACACCGGTGCCTGATCCATCAGACTAGATCATTCTGGCATTAATGCCCTGACTGCAGTGTGCTGCCACACCAGAGCATTGTGAAAAATGGCCTTTCACTTCTAGCCAGGTGTTCCAGCCACTATTGTGATGTTGCTATCCGTCTGATGCCACACACCTGCGGACTCTACTGCCATCTTCTCCTACTGCCACCATTTTGTGCTGGTACTGCCACTGCTGTTGCCTCCCACCTCCCCACTCTATGACTGGCCACTATGTTAACTCTCATGCTGTTGCCACCCTCACCACTATGTGACTGGGCAACTGTGTTGACTCCTCATGTGGTTACCACCCTCCTCACTCTATGACGGGGCCACTATTGTCCCTGTTTGGCCTTGTTGACATGAATACTTATTTTACCCTTCTTCTGATCTGTCAGAAGCACAGAAAAATGATAAACACAACAGATCTTTTCTTTGGAGCATCCGTAAGGCCTATATCACACACTCCCTGTTTTGCATCATGATATGCTCATGGAAGCCAAAAGCAGGAGTCAGCCCAAAACACAGAATACATGCAAATATTTGCTTCATGTGTCATCTCTATTTTAGACCCACTCCTGTTTTTGCCTGACCAATACTGATCAAATACTGATGCAAAAAATGACCAAATACTAACTGTGTGTTAGTTGCCATTAAAGTCCTGAATGCAGAACATCTTTTCCATCTGAATAAAACTGATTTCAGAGGCAAACAGCTAAAACTCATGCAAATGGAGCATAATGCCTCTATCACGCGGTCAGTATTTTGCATCAGGATTTGATCACGATTTGTAATCCAAAAACAGGAGTGGAAATCCAAAGAAGAGATGCAAATATTTCCATTACGTGTCATCTCTGTTTTGGACCCACTCCTATTTGTTCCCTGCCAATACTTGCCAATAGTTATTGACCAAATACTGACTGTGTGAAGGCAGATGCTCAAAAGACAAGATTCGTTTTTTGGGGGTTGTTCTTCTGACAGAGCAGAAGAAGGTAAGAAGAAACAGTGATGTCAACACAAACTTGTGCTGACACCCTCTCCACTCTGTCATGGTGCCACTATTTGTATCATTGGCTAAAAGAACAGGTTTTCTAATAATCTAGACAACCCAAAAATCCCACCAACCCCCTAACACAAGGGGCAGGCAAGAAAAATGCTCTCTAAGCAAATAATAAAAAATATCTCATTTATTAAGTCACATAAATACAAAAAATATATGGAATATATCATAACATAATAAATCTAGGGCCACATGGTATAGATGGGAGACATGGGTAATGGTGATCCGTCCCCCCCAAAAAGATGTTACACATGCCAAATTATGGGTGTGTCCATAATGTCGTCACTAGACATATAATAAGTCAACAACACCATAATGTCTACACTAAATACAGATAAGGTCAAAATACTACCTACATACCAGAATTAGCAGAGGTCACCGTTAGGGCAAAAACCGAAATCACAGTAAGCCCATATCACGGTAGAAGTAAGCTATCAAACCAACCAATAGTGGAAAGACTCACCCGAAGGCATGATGGGGCAGGCGGATCACCAAGTGTACCCACTAGGAATCCTCAACGCGCATTTCGCTAGGAAAGCTTCGTCAGGAGGAGGGTAAATATCAAGACTGATTCCCAACTTAAATAGTTCCGCTTGTTGGCGCCAAAACCTACGTCACCCAAAGGGGCTGTGAATATCGGCGCACTGCGTCAAGGTGATGCGGCCGGAGTCCACAGCACGGCGTACAAGACTGACGGGGGAGGTGTGGATTGCTGCCACGCAAATCCAGCCAACCACGTAAGCCGGAAATGATGCCACCCGTGATCCCCGGAACGCAGCGCACCCCGCAGCGCGCACTCACAGTCACATGGGGAGGTATATATCACATGACATGAAATATAAAATATAAAACTCGCAAAGTAAGATCTAATAATCTATGTGGAATCAGCAGATGGTGTAAAATGAGACAGCTCTTTCACGCTGTAGTAGAATCTTGGGCCACTGCATGGTTAAGTACATTATACCTGATGTCAACATTGACCTGTAAGGCTGAGTTTGCACCTATTATTTGTTCAATTAATTTCAGCAGCTACTGTAAAATCTGCTCCAAAATCAGAAGCCAATTCTGCTCTCAGATAAGGTATCATGAAAAGATCTGCACTTACTGTATACTGTTTTCAACCCATAAATGACCAAATACTGTAAGTAGAGCCTAATAGTGACACCTGTCACCTGTCTGTCACACTGACACGCAGTAACTTTTTCACAAACAGAAAGGACTTGTTGTGCATGTTGCTGCAATACACAGTGATGTGCCAAAATATACTCTCCCTGCACGCCGGGATATAACTGATTTAACGTGCTTTGTGCCGAATCAGTTTGTAACAAAGCAAATTTATGGGAAAAATTGGCAAAGCATCCAAATCAAATTTCTGAAAACTTTGCTCATCTCTAACCCCATCACTGCAAGCCACCAGTGGTAACCACTGAGCCATTGTGCTGCCCAAATCTGTGAGTCAAATATATTATAGCATGGACATTTATATTCTACTAGCTGTCATTAATATTATTTTTATTATTATTTTTAATAATGTAATTGAAATTGCCAATTTTAAATTTCTGGCCGTAAAATTGTATAAGAATCATATTTATTTTCTCAAAAATATATATGGCAAACATTATAGTGGAGCTTAGGCCGGTCACAAGAGGATCGTGTTTAACTGTGACTCTTGTTCTTCACCCTGCTGTGCAGGGATGCAACCAAAAGGAAAGCAACACAATCACTTTCCACTTCATTTCTTACAAAAACACCAATTAGGGCTAAAAATGCTTCCAGACTGGTAGGATTAAACGCTTCCCAGGTACTGTGCTGGCCTTCAACAGCAGTCTATGGAAGACCATTACTAGGAAAGATTCATCCTAGCTAATCTGAGCTGAAATACTTCATTCCAAAAACCCCATATGCGCTGTGTCGTTTCTATAAAGGACAAGATGCAAGGCTCTGTAAGATCCCTGAAGATATCTAGAGAGCTGTCTACTTTCTCTTGATCCTTATACAAAATAATGTCTCTGGAGATACTATCATGCACTATACCTCGCTCCTTCTTTTAGGCCTATCAAATTTACGTAATCGGTCTCTTATTAGGAAGATTTCAGTGAACGGTTGACAATGATGTACAGTAGTGCTTCGCGGGGATGACGTCTGGAGAAAATGATTCGGCTGCACCACCACACAAAACCAATTAGAGAACTATTTTCTACGACAGGTCAGGAATATTACATTGTTTCTCATGGAAAGATGTGCTTTTTAATTTCTTTATTAAGATGACATCCATGTCCCTTGAGACTTCTCACAATGACAATCATTTGCTCATCCCATTGGAAAGTACCATCAGCAAAAATCGTATCACCGGTCTGGGGTGATGCCAGGACCTCTATGCATCGTTCCACATTTTCCAAATGAACTAGTTTGGAGACTGATAATTAAAGTAATATCTATTGATCAAAGTTGTTGACAAGACCAACATCAAAAATAAGAAACCGCTGCAGAACTATATAAGTAAACCATGCTGTATGATATTTAGGGTTATCATTTAGTCTTAAACATATCTCTTTAAGCTTTTGCAATCCACCTAACAAAACTTGAACCTTTGATACCCCTGATGTCTTTCTTTAAAAATATTTCAGATACTTTTAAAATAGATGAAAAACTCAAATGAAAATTAAAAAAAAAAAAATTAAAATTAATCTTTGATCAAAAAGTTTTAAAACGAAAATGAAAAGTTCTGATTTCTGCTTCTATTTGACGCATAAAGGCTCATTCACATGACTCATTCATTTCAATAGAAAAAATATAGAGCATGTCCTATTGTTATCTGCAAATGTGGACAAGAATAGGAATTTTCTATGATAGTGGCAGCAAATTGCGGAACGCATACAGGACGGTATCCGTGTTTTGCAAATCCACAAAACACTACAGTCGTGTGAATGTAGCATAATAATGTATTCAAGTATTAATTTGGATCATCATTGGGATCTTATAATATTAAATAGTTGCTAGTGTAAATATCTATATCAAATGTAGGATTGAAATTACCGATTAAAAATCAACCACTACATAATAACATTTCAAATTGTACATTTTTCTCATACTTTTTCACTGTGGATCTGTTATTTACAGCGTAGCCATGATATACCTATGTTTACGCACATTTAAATTTACATCTGATGTAATTCTAAAAATATTTCTTACCTGCGAGGTAGACTGTAAAGATGTCCCCATGTTTCTCTTGCTGAGAGATCAGGAATTTTAAAGGATCTTTACTGAACTGGTAAGCCAATCCTAACAATGGGATCCATCCATTTTCCAAAGGGGGTTCTCCAGTTTTCCTAAAAGTCATAAATATATTATTTGAATGAGTGTTCTTTTCATTATTATTATGATTCATTTTTTTCTTATTATTTTACAATCTATCTATATAAATTCCATTTAAGAAAGCAAAGATCCAGAGGTGTAATAGATAAGATTCATAATAGCATGTTCAGTTATTTCTTATATAAGTATGAAAAACTTACAGTCTAATTCAAACTATATCATTTTTTTATGTGTTTGAATCACGGTGATGTTACAGAACTGAATAAGTCACAAAGTCTGTTCTCCTGGCAGCCAGGCTTTTAGCATGTCAAAGTAAACTGCATGATAAGGCAATTATAATGGATTGAGATAATTAGGACTCATAGAAGTGTATCTCCTTAATAGGGAATGTGTGATCAGTCTCATGCAGCACTGTACAAAGGTTCATCTTACTGTCTATACACTATTCTGATCTATTGTACAGATTAATGACACCATGCGAAGCTTAGCAATACAAATTACATGTTTCTGTATGTAGGTCTTCTGTCATATTTGAAGAATGAAATTCCTTTTTTTTCTTATTACAGCTGTTTAGCTGGTAGAATCGGATTTAAGTCAGTAAAACAGAACATGTCTATTTTAGAAAGGATTAATACAAAATATTCAAACAGAATACATCCCATCTGTGAAGGTGACTTACACTACATGAAGAACAAACCATTTTGATTAATCGCAAGATATTTACCAGCCAGGATGTAATCAAAGATCAGGAGATCACCAGCTTACCACTATCATGCCCTCCCAGAAATTTGTGGCATTACATTAACTCTTTATTCTCTAATGAAAATGATAACTTGCAAAAACCAACAAGGTCTTCATGTGAAGCATGTATCATTCTTGAATAAATGTTTAATAATGTTCAACGTCTACAGAAAGTGACAGAGCTTTGAGAATTTTGCAAAATAACACAACATAAAATAATAAGCAATTTTAGTCACTGAAGTTATGGTCAATGCTAAATAATTACATACATGCAAAAAGTGCAACTAAAGCAATATTAGTGATATCTGTAAGAAATAATCCAACTGAAGAGTAAAATACCACGAGTCACAACTCATCAAAGTTATTTCTCCTCCACTTTCCATTTGGCTACCAAGCTTCAGCAATGGGCTCATTACTGGTTGCTGGTTTGGACAAAAGGTAAAATTGTGACAGATATTTAGATAGGCTTTTTTGTCATATTCTAATTTAATGCATCTAATTTCACCCTCTATGCTCTGTCATTCGGTCAAAACCTGTATACTTCACAGCGTTTCCGCGGGGTAAGGAGGACGCAGCTCAGAAATCCAGGGGAAAATTAACTTAATGCTCAGAGTCTGTGGACTCAAATCACGGAGACGGAAGGGTCATCGTTTGCATCAGATATGGTTAACTCAAAACTGATAAGCGCAACACCGTAAAACACCATGTCACTGCATCAATCTATGTCTCTCAAAGGAAAGTAGCATTTCATGTATTTTCCATAAAAAGAGGTACTCTCATAAATCAGTAAAGCAATATTACAAAAGATTTATCAACAAATGCCTGTGCATGCAATTCTTCCAACTGAGACTCACGGAGCACACTGTGTGAGATGACACATCAACTACATAAATGAGCCATCAATACAAGTAAAAGGAGCTAATTATAAATTAGGTCACATGGAAGAAAAAGCAGAGTCAGTAGATGGAGCGTATCTGAGGAATCACTGATCTCTCACTCAATATGTGTATATTAAATAGTGTACAAAAAAGGTAGTAGTAGAATTTGAAATCATTTTGTGAAACAAATGATTTATTATTATTTCCAATTGTTTAATTAGTACCACCATAATCAGCAGCAGTTTTAGTTTGTCACCATTCACATCTGACCCCAATAGGCCTTAAATAGAGATGAGCGAATCATTAAAAATTTTATTCGCCGAACATTCGTCAAACTTTTCATAGGATTCGTCTATTCTACAAATCTATTTGACGAATCAGCATACAAATCATACGTTATTATGTGGCGTTTTGTGAACATTCGCGCACTAATAACGAACGTTCAGTTTTAAAAGGTACGTAACTTTTTTGAACACGTGGGCATGAGCGTACAAGTTGCGTACGAAAATGACGGGCTTTGCTGGAGAGGAATGGTGGAGAAGGAGGAACGCTCTGAGTGTGACCCCTGGCTACATATGGATACTGTATCAGCAGATGACAGCAGATCATCTGGCTGAGACTGAGATGAGTGTGCCATCCACTCCACTATGTCATCCACTTTCTCCTCCGCTACAATTTTGTGCCTTGGTGGGTTAGCCTGGTGGAACAACGGCCAAGTATTGCGAATACTACAAGTAGAAGCTCTGGCAACAGGTCCTTTGGCAGTGCTGCCCTGTGTCACCTTCTCCTTTTTTTTAGAGCTCGAGGTCTGGCTGGAACTGGACCCCTTTTGCTTATCCATTCCAGACATTTTTCACTTGACTCTGTGACCCTGCAGCTGGTCTTTGTCTTTGTCCCTGTCTCTCTCCCTGTCTCTCTCCCTATCTCTCTCTCCCTGCCTGATTAAT
The DNA here is from genome assembly GCA_900303285.1 of Rhinella marina. NCBI lineage: Eukaryota > Metazoa > Chordata > Amphibia > Anura > Bufonidae > Rhinella > Rhinella marina. The sequence goes on from ONZH01008707.1 coordinate 15,710, forward strand.
TACTATCCTTGCACTGGGCCTGCTCTTGCCCTGCAGCATCCCTGATGTGTAATATGGATTCCCTGAACAATTACACCCCAATTTCAACAACACAGGTCTCAGTCTTTAGGAACTTCACACACAGTGCTTCTGCTCGTCTCAGCAATCGCAACAGAAGTGATGCGTCACTGCCTGACCGAACCTGAGCCAATCAGAGCAAGCCCTGCCCACTAGGTCAGGTGACCACTTTCTTCCCGGGCTTTTGTGCACGAATAACGAACTAACAGTAAAAGTTCGCTAAGTAATTGAATTTGTACACAACAGCGTATAGAGTAACTTATACGTAGCATTAGCGTACAATTTATTGAACAAGTACGTAGTGAATGCGTAGAAAGCCTTAGGAACATTTTCGAATCTTAACGGAGCGAATCTCCAAATATTCAGATTCGAATACACAGCTGAAAATTTCCAAGATTTGATACAAATCAACGAATCGGCGAATAGATTCGCTCATCTCTAGCCTTAAACATACACTAGGACCAATTTCATTCATTCACTTAGTTGAATACTGCTGTATGGGATGGAAACCCAGGAAACATGGGCAGAACCTACAAATATGAAAATATATAAATATACACATATTCATTTCATTTTTTTATTTCATTGAGAAATGAAACAAACACTCATAAGTATAAGTATATAATTTTACTTAAATAGGCACTTCCATGAAAGCTGTGCTGACAATGGGCTTACTTTTCACACTGGCATATGCTGGATGCAACATATTGGGCACTGAAATGGGATATCTGTGTAAAAAGTGCAATTTTTACTTGGCACCATCTGCTATACATTCATTTTTGCAAAACACCTGTGGAGACAAAATGCTCAAAATGCACACTACAACCCATGATAAATTCTGTAAGGGGTGTGGTTTCTAGAATGTGGTCACTTGTTGGGAGTTTCAACAAACTATGATATTTGGGGTGCTTTTTCTCCTAATAACACTTGTGAAAATGAAACACTTCAGGCTACATATAATTGAGGTAGGATGTAATTTTAAATTTCATATCCCCAAATTCTATGAAACACCTGAAGGTTCAAGCCAACCACTATACCCCTAGATAAACTCCTTGAATGGTTTAGTTTCCAAATACGGGGTAACTTTTTGGGGTTTTGCACTGTACTGGTACCTCAGGGACTCTACATATGTGACACGGCACCCGAGACCAGAGAACCATTCCAGCAAAATCTGCCCTCCAAAAGCTAAAAGGCACTCCTTCCCTTATGAGCCCTACAGTGTGCCCATATAGCAATTTACCAGCACATATCAGCCCTTGTCATATTCAGAAGAAAATGGGTAACCAATTGTGGGCTGCTTTTTCTCCTGTTATCCCTTGTGGAAAAAAATGTAATTTTTTACATGTAATTTATTAGTGACATCAACAACCACACAGAATGGACAGGACATAAAACATTTTATTTATACATTATTCATATATTATCCTGGGCAGTGGGTGACCTCAAGGAGAAAAGATAAATAGAAGAGAAAAAATAAACTCTCAAAAGTGAGACGTTAAGCAGCTAAAGTCATGTGAATGGGACTGAGCCCTCCCATTGAAGTGAATGGAATGGCTGAGTTGTAATTACACTGCTCACCCCTGCAATGTGGATAGCGAGCAAGAAAAAACAGACTAGAACACAGCACTAGTAAGTGCTACATTCTCTTCAAACAGCTGATCATCAGGGGGTGTCGGCAGTTAGGGCCCCACCAATCTGATATTGATGACCTATTCTGAGGTCATCAATAAAACAAAAGCAAACAACCCCTTTAAAAACACAGAAATTCAAATTTAGAAAATTTCTAATTTTCCAAATTATCTGTAATTTTTGGATTTTTTTCTTTTACAAATAATGGTAAAACAAATGTGAAGTACAATATGTCACACAAATATGGATATTTAAAATCATTCCAAAGTTATTTCCACATAAAATGACACATGTTAGATTTAAAAAATTAGGTTGTGTCAGGAAGGTGAAAACTGGCCTGGGGTGGAAGGGGTTAACTGCTGTAATGTTTATATATGTATTGAATATGGGTTGTATTCTGCTTTCATATTCCTCAGCATTTCTGTTGTGATGATTCCTTGGTCAAGTGTTTATGCTGATTGAGTTATTTTGTGGTGTGTTCTATTGACGTGACCAGACCAGCCAATCACAGGCCACAATAGTGATTTGTGTAACTCACTAATATCCCTATTGAAGGGGTTGGTTTCCATGATCACTGCCACAGTGGTTGTGACAGCATGCCATTGCTGTAGTGGCGTAATTAGGAACAACAGATGACCAAGTTCAGTCATCATTTTTGGCCATTTTCTCCACTACCAGCATCATACTTTTAGGGAGTGATGATCTCCTACCCATATTAGTGCGTGAAGACAGCTATGATTGAAGGCTACCCCTTCTACAGCCAAGGAAACTCTGATTTAGGCTGTTTAAAGCCCTTGATCACTACTGAATATAACATTGGAAGGGGATCTATTTGATACCGTATAAAATGATCACCAATTCAGTTTATAGTGGCAGTCCAGGGCCCAAGTAAAGCCCCCAGAGATTATTTCTAAGTGGACCAAAGGCTGCATCTCGCAACACAACTCATCTCGCAAAAAACAGGACCTCATACAGCGATGTTGACATAAAAATATGAGGAGTAATAAAATGTATTACGCAACCATATTTTCCAGGAAAAAGGGTTGAATTTAGAATAACAGCTGCCTCTTTCATTCTCAGGATATATTCACACATGGTATTTTTTTTAATTTGATGTTCTTTGATTTAAAAAAATAGAAAATATATTTGTTGTTTTCACCAAAAACATACACACAAAAGCAAAAACCTTAACAAAAACACTATTTGTGATATTATTTTCTAGTATACTGGGTGCAGGGGTGGGATTCAAATTTTCAAACTCAACGGGGGACATGCAGCGTTACGACACATGTTTACATATACGTACGCCATATATATGCAACACACATACACATAAATACACCATATACATGGTACACATTCATAAATACACCATACATACACTGCACACACATACCACCCAACTAAGGAGCTAAACTATCAGCAGCGAACGAAGCAATGGAAGTGAACATCTCCAGCTGCCCTGCCACTACTATAGCAATGGATCGGGACTCGGCTGGTAACACGGTTCTCCGATCCAGTTGCAATTTTAACAACCGGATCTGGAGAACTGGAGGGAACTGGCTGAATCCCATGGTTGACTGGGTGGATGAAACATATTGAGGCATAAGTGTGAATTTATACGCTGTGGATTTGCTGCAGATGTGTATTTTACATCAATTTACAATTTTAGCAAAACCCCATCCACATCTAGCAGAAAAAAAATCCACACAGAAAGAAAAGCGTGCTATGGATTTTTAGTTCCGGAGAGTACTCGAATTCCATCAGATTTTTACTTTCTATTTACATTGCTTTTAACTATTTGAAAGCTATTACTAGTTATACAATTTAAAGCCACTAAACCATGCATGGACAGTGAAAGTAAATGTGTACTGTCCCCATCATCATCTGTGCATTTTGCATGCACTAAGTGCCTTGGGAGATGAATTTCTGAATGATCTCCAATAAGTTATAATTTCTTTCATTAAACAATGCTAGTCTTGATATGGACACATTTGAAACGATGAAACCCACAGTGATGCTTGAAAGTTTGTGAATGGCCAAGTCAAATAGAAATGTTGTGGAAAAACCTGAAGCGAGCAGTTCATGGGAGAAAACCCACCAACATAACAGAGTTGAAGATGTTTTGTATGGAGGAATGGGCACAAATTCCTCCAAGCCAATGTGCAGGACTAATCAAAAATTACTGTAAACATTTAACTGCCATTGTTGTTGAACAAGGGGGTCACACTAGAAATTGACATCAAAGGTTTTGATTTGCCACTCACAGAAATGTGATATTGGATCAATTTCCTCAATAAATACATGACTAAGTCTAATATTTTTGGTATATTTGTTTAATTTGGTTATCTTTATCTACTTTATCTATGTGTGTAAATCTGATGTAGTTTAGGTCAAATTTATAAAGAAAATTCTGAAGGGTCCACAAACTTGTAAAATGGTAATGAATAATTTTTCCTAAAATGGCGGCTAGAGATGTCTCAGAAAGAATGGAAAAAAAATATCTCATCCACTTGCTTGCGCAGAGGCAGTCCACTCCTCTCTTGAGTGGAAAAGACCTGCCAAAGGTCCTGTGCTGAGCGTGATGACGTCACCATGTGCTCCCAGAGCTCTCACGTGGTGATGTTAGCTGTAACAAACACAGAAGGAACTGACACTAAACTGGAACATACACGCAGGGCAAGTACAATCTGGAGCACAAACAAGAACAAATGCAGGATAAATGTAGGTAAATCATAATAGCACAAGTGTGTTGTACAAAGAGAAGTAAGGACCCCATAGCAAGGATCAAACCAGGCCCCCTACACAGGACAGAAGGGTTTCTGCCTAAACCTGTTTCAGTGACCCTTGGGCCATTTTCTCCACTGCTTCATTTACTAAAAGTTGTTCCTTTAGAGGGTAGAGTCCTGACCAAGTTTTCACCCGTAGTAGATGAGGGGATGATCCCAATTGGGCCCCCTCTTGCCCTGAGCCCCATAGCAGTCGGATGGTCTGCTGCTATGGTAGTTACACCCCTGGCACAAGACTATCAGAATAACTTTGCTGGTCACCTGGGAACCTAAATCTCAGGCACTCTCCAGCTGAAGAAATCACCAGCTCCCCAGCTGTCAAATGATTTAAGAGCAACCACAATGGCCTTTTAAGAGGTCAGAGGAGAACACGAATGTCACCTAAGCAGACAGAGACTGGAGCACAAAGTAGAAGCGTGAAGGCAGCAGCATGGTGAGAAGGGGAGAGCAGTACAGTGAGTATGCAGGAGGCCATGAACAATTTCAATAGAAAACTATGGGATCTGATCTGACATTGGTATTCCTACAGTGTTTCTGCATTACACCCATTGGGAAATACAATGCATAGCTTGATATATGTGAACCTGAGTTTAGTAAGTACCTGACATTTCTGGTGATTTTGGTGTTTCAATTTCAATGTTGAGGAATGTATATTAATCAGTTTATCACATAACTAAGGAGTACTATGTAAAACATACAGATGTGTCTCGACTTTTACCTTTTCCTCAAATCTGAGTAATAGGGTTGTCTGAGATAGCTAAAAATCTTGAACAAGCCCTCCAATAGCCTAAAATTAAAAAAAATCATCTTATGCTCACCCCTTTCTCTAATGCCATTCTCTGTGGTACAGGATGAATTTATTCATGTGGTATACTATGAATGTTTATTTTATGCTATTGGACGGCTTTTACGACATTTTTTATTTGCCCTAAACAAATTTAGTTCAATATTTCGACATGCTAGACAAACCCTAGACACATAGACACATATAGCATGCAGAATTTATGACAGACTATTGCATGTGTTTTTCACAGCTGACCATGCTGACTCATGACACACATCCCAGGACATATCTAGCCACAAGGATCATTAAGGAAGTATGCATACGGTATATGTTTAGCTGAATCTGATCACAAAAAAATCCTCCTCAAGTTGCACTGAAATTATATTATACTTATAATGCATTGGTTGGTGCATTTGGGGTCAATGTCTCAAACACCATACATTTGACAAGTAAGTTCTATAAATCAGATTCACAAGGAGCAAAAATAATTTTGACACGTGTCTTGTAGCAAAAAAAACAAACTTTTTTTTATCCTGCCATCTGCTACAAAATGCAATAAATATGTCTAACACACTGAAAATGTAATTTAACCCCCATTCTCCCTTCATCCTCATTTGACGTATGGAAATTATTTTAGAAAAAAAAGTTAAATAAAAATAACACAAAAATGCTAAATGTTTAATATAGCTGACATTTAACAGTAGTTTCTATACCATAACATTACAAGATGAATGATTTGCACAAAAAATATTACTAAACACGCGCTCTGCTTAGCCAATGTCTGCAACGGGATTTAGAAGAATAGTAATCTCCTTCATGGGATTAACATTAATCCAAGTTGGTCTAGAAAATTATACAACTCATCATCATAACTAATCTGAATGGTACTATGTATTTTTCTTTTTTTCTTTTTTGTCTCTGGCCCATAATTCCATCCAACCCAGAGTGTATATGATTGCCATTTTCTAAATATTCTATGCCACCAGGATAGGTTTTAATTGGACACATAAGAGAGTCCCTGTGCTGTCTCATGCCAGGACTACCAATATACAAAACTTTAACATTTACCGGTAAATGTGACTGACTGGCAAAGCAGAAGTGTCTGCTCTAGGCCTAAAAAAAATGGAACTTGTCAGACAGAAATGTGTTTGTTTCGAAATCCTGGCATGGACATTCAGTAAATGCAGTTGATTTAAAGCTCCATTTGATTTCCCAGAAGAAAGGATAAAAAAAAAATCACTGGCAGAATGCTTCAAATCAAAAGATTACAAGCAGTGACAATGCAGAAGTAGGCAATGCCTAGGTTTATAACTGTCAATTTATTGAGACAAATGCAAAAACAAAAAAAAAAATATTATGAACACGTCAAAACAGCTCATGAGGATTGGAAAAGTCAATTGTAAGATTTAAACATTTCTGAGTTCTAGTCAGGACATACATAACCCCTAAAGGTTTGTCTCCTTCAAGACCTAAATAAGCAGAAGCAATACCTGTCAATGTTCACAACTGTTAGCGTGGGTGAAGTTTATTTTATGTGAGCAATGTTTTTTGGATCATTCAACAATGAAATGAATCAGAAATGGTATGTTTATAGGCAGTAACTCACAGACGAGCGGGATACTTCAAGTCGAGAACTTCAAAAAGTTTTAAAAATCATAAAATAAACAAGTTGCTGGGGGTGTACAGGTACATCAGTTAAGGTATGTTCATGGGTATAGGATACGCTGCGGATTTTCCTTCTGGATTTGTGGGGAAGAAATCTGTAGTAAATTACAGTACCAGCAAAGTGGGTGAGATTTTAACAAATATCTAGGTGCTGCAGAAAAAAATTGTCACGAAAATTAAACTGCGACGCGGATTTTAAATCTGAATACCAATTTTTTCTGCAATTTTTTACCATAGATTTCACTCTTGAGAATGCATAGGAGAAAATCTGCAACAGGATCCACTCCAAAATACACATCAGAATTTTTTGTCACAAGTGGGCATACCCTTAGGCCTCATGCTCATGAATCATATTACATGGATCTTCCTAAATGTGGTATAAATACATTTCAATGGGGCTATTCTACAAAATTTCGGTGGTATGCATCATTGGATGCCCTATAATGCACTAAGCGTCAAACCAGGGGCAGAAGGAAGTAGATGGAATAGGCCTAGGGAAGGCTCACCCTCTAAAAGTCCCTTTACACCGCCAAGCTAACAATTATCTGGCGGTGTATATGTACCGCCGATTACCGCCATGAGCAATATGCTCGCTAATCGGGTAATTTAATTGTTTGTGTGCTGTGTAAACATGATCTGCTGCCGGGAAACAAGAAGTCAGTATGGGGAAAAGTGATGGCATTAGTGATCGTCCCTCCTCATACTCTGGAGGAGATCGCTGCATGTAAATACAGTGGTCTCCTCCACCAGCGAGCAGCAGATTGTCAGGAAGGAACGCGACAATCTGCTGCTCTGTCGTCCCATTACCGCCGTGAGCGATATGCTCGCTAATCGGGTAATTTAATTGTTTGTGTGCTGTGTAAACATGATCTGCTGCCGGGAAACAAGAAGTCAGTATGGGGAAAAGTGATGGCATTAGTGATCGTCCCTCCTCATACTCTGGAGGAGATCGCTGCATGTAAATACAGTGGTCTCCTCCACCAGCGAGCAGCAGATTGTCAGGAAGGAACGCGACAATCTGCTGCTCTGTCTTCCCATGTAAAGGGCCCTTTACACGGGCCAAGAATCGCAAAGGTAATCACTGAGTATTCTTAGGAACGCTCGTTAGCAATTATCTGGTGGAATGCTTCCCTCCCAACAATCTTCTGCTCTGTCGTCCCATGTAAAGGGACTAGAGATGAGCGAGCACTAAAATGCTCGGGTGCTCGTTATTCGAGACAAACTTTTCCCGATGCTCAGGTGCTCGTTTCGAGTAACGAACCCCATTGAAGTCAATGGGAGACTCGAGCATTTTTTGCAGGAGACCAAGGCTCTGCCTAGGGAAGGCTGGGTGAAAACCTGGAAACATCAGAAAATGATGGAAACACCACGGAAATGGACAGGAAACAGCAGGGGCAGCATGAATGGATGCCTCTGAGGCTGCCTAATCCCACCAATACCCCAAATTCTCCTGCAACAGCCTGGTGGTTACCCTCATGGCAATTGTGCTCACCCAGACCAAGAAAGGCGAGGCACATGCCATCACGTTAGGGAAGCACCCAACTAGGTGCAACGAAGGTCCATCACCCATGCCCATGCTGGCACTGCTCTCCTATCACCAGCCACACAATGCAGGCATAAGCCTGACACAGCATGGCGGTGACACCAACAAGTGACCAAGTTAGATGAGGTAGCTGGTGAAGCACCTGGGACGCGCGTATATCACACTGCCACCAATGTTCCATCTGTGGGCCGCATTATCTTGTTTGAGGTGGCAAGTATTTGTCCCAGCTGGGAACCTATCTTCTGTGGTTGTGCCTGTATTACTTATTTCCCTGTCTATATTTTTTGTCTATTTCCCCCTGAGGAGCCCAGACGTGGGCGAAACGCGTTGGGGTTATTGTTTGTTTTCATTTATTGGGGTTAGTTTTCTATCCACCCCCAGTCCTGCAGTGTTCAGGGGTTTCTCTAGGGCCTGCAGGTTAGGTACAGGGACAGGGCACCCCCACCATTAGGGGGTATCCCTGGGCAGAGGGCCTACCCTAGGCCATACAGGGTCAGACTAGGGTCTTTTTGGCTCCAAAGTATATATATATCTTCTTTTTATCTGTCTATTTTCCAGCGCCGTATTATTACGGTCTTTTAATGTATCTCTTAATATTATAAAAATGAGTTTCTGTCTGTCTGTCTGTTCTCTATACGCAACCAAACTACTGGACCGATTTTCACCAAATTCGGCACACAGGTACAACAGGTGTCCGGGAAGGTTTTAGACCAGGTCTCATCTCTCTAGGACATACCGTTCCCGAGATATTCCCAAAATATGACCTGCATTAGCCAATATTACAACTGGGTTTTAAACTCCAACTGCCATTCTCTGCAAAGGCACACACAGGGAGGGCAGGTTTCCATAACAACCAAGTAATTATCAGCAGCTGAGGATCTCATCCATTTCTATTTACTGACACTGTTAAAGGTATTCCGGTTACCATAAATATAACTTATGTTTTTTTTTTATTACTACAGTTCAGTAGTAATAAAAGATGTTTTCCTCCACTGCTGCCCATTGCGTGGCCTCATAAATAAGCATGGTATCGACCTTTAATTCAGGCCACCCTAAAAGAAGTACTTAAAACCCCCGCCCCAGGTCTCACTAAGCCACACCCCCGACTCTGTCAGGCCACACCCCCTTTCACTCCGCAGCCAACAGAGATTGAAAAAATAAAGGTAAAAATCAACTTCTGTCAGCTGCAGGGGTGGGTGGTAGGTTGACGTTCTTTCTGCAACAACACACACAAACATTAAATAAAATAGATTAAATCCACCTATGCGAATCGTCTTGCTAATCCACGCCCCCGACTCTGTCAGGTCACGCCCCCTCCCACTCCGCAGCCAATTGGGATTGAAAAATGAAGTTAAAAATAAACTTCTGTTTGCTGCAGGGGTAGGAGGGTGAATTTCTCTCTGCAACGACACACAAAAATTTTAGATGAAATAGACTAATTATAGACTACAACCGTTTGAAGCGTCTTGCTAAGCCACTCCCCAACTCTGTCAGGCCATGCCTCCTTTCACTCCGCAGCCATTCTGCAACGACACACAGAAACATTAAATGAAATAGATTAATTGCACCTATGCGAAGCGCTTTGCTAAGCCACGCCCCCGACTCTGTAAAACCACGCCCCCTCCCACTCCGCAGCCAACAGGGATTGAAAAAATAAAGGTAAAATCAACTTCTGTCAGCTGCAGGGATGGGTGGGAGGTTGACTTTCTTTCTGCAATGACACACAGAAACATTAAATGAAATAGATTAAATATACCCGCGCAAAGCAATGTTTTCTTCCACTGCTACCCATTGTGTTTCCTCAAATTACCATGGCATTAACCTATAATTCAGGCCACCCTGAAAAGAAGGACTTAACCCCCCCCCCATGTCCCATTATACCTCGCCCCCTCCCACTCCGCAGCCAATGGGGATTGAAAAAATGAAGGTAAAAATCAATTTCTGTCAGCTGCATTGACTTTCTCTCTGCAACGACATACAGAAACATTAAATGAAATAGATGAAATATACCCAGGCGAAGCTGGGTCTTTCTGCTAGTACCTAATAAATACAAGTGTTTTAGGAGTTCCATTTAGTTTGTTTTTGCAAAAATTTAGCCTGACACAGCATGGCGGTTACACCACCAATGACTTTGTCCGACTGAGAATGCAGTGAAATGGCTTTTGTTGAGCCTCCAAAAAATGTTTTCTTTTCGGAGTACATTAAGTCGACCCTCAGCAAAAAAATTTTTTTAAATGTCGGTACTTGCGCCTCCTGAAAAATTGTTTTGGACTGTCTGTTTGACGCTCCTGAAACATTGTTTTACAGTGTCTGTAGTTGACCTGTAGGGGGCCCTCCGGAAAAATTGTTTGGAGAGAGGGCCTGTAGGTGGCCCTCCGGAAAAATTGTTTAGAGAGAGGGCCTGTAGGTGGCCCTCCAGACAAAATTGTTTGGAGAGAGGGCCTGTAGGGGGCACTCTGGAAAAATTGTTTACAGAGAGGGCCTGTAGGGGGCCCTCAGGAAAAATTGTTTGGAGAGAGGGCCTGTAGGGGGCCCTCCGGAAAAATTGTTTAGAGAGAGGGCCTGTAGATGGCCCTCCGGAAAAATTGTTTGGAGAGAGGGCCTGTAGGGGGCCCTCCGGAAAAATTGTCGTAAAAGAGTGCCAGTTGGCCCTCTAAAAAATTGCGTTTTGGGTCAGCGTTAAACAAAGACGACAAGGAGGAGGAGGAGTAGGAGGAGTAGAGAAGAGGAATCGGATACATAAGTAATGTTAATCTTTAGCTGCTTTCCCCCGGAGAAGATTTAAATTCCGGTGAAATCCAGGCTTTGTTCATTTTAATAAGCGTCAGCCTGTCAGCGCTGTCAGTTGACAGGCGTGTACGCTTATCGGTGATGACGCCACCAGCTGCACTGAATACCCACTCTGACAACACGCTAGCGGCAGGGCAGGCCAGCACCTCCAAGGCGTACAGCACCAGTTCAGGCCAGGTGTCCAGCTTTGAAACCCAGTAGTTGTATGGAGCAGAGTGATCACGCAGGACGTTGGTATGGTCAGCTAGGTACTTCCTCACCATCTTTCTGTAAAGCTCACCCCTACTCTGCCTAGACTGGGGACAGGTGACAGTGTCTTGCTGGAGTGACATAAAACTGGCAAAGGCCTTGGAGAGTGTTCCCCTGCCAGTGCTGGACAAGCGGACTGCTCGCCTACTCTCCCCCGCTACTCCTCTTCCTGCCGCTAGCGGCGTCAGATGGGAAGGATTGTTTCAGCTTGTGCACCAGGGCCTGTTGATATTGATTCACTATCATACTCCTTTCCTCTACAGGGATGAGAGTGGAAAGGTTCTGCTTGTACCGTGGGTCCAGGAGAGTGAACACTCAGTAATCGGTGTTTGAAAAATGCTTCTAACGCGAGGGTCACGGGATAGGCAGCCTAACATGAAGTCTGCCATGTGCGCCAGAGTCCCAACACGCAAGAATTCCCTCTCCTCACTGGCCTGACTCTCCATTTCCTCCTCCTCCTCCTCCTCCTCTTCAGCCCATACACGCTCAAGAGTTAAGAAGGACTGAGCATTGGTACCCTCTTCTGTCTCGCCGACATTCTCCTCCTCTTCCTCCTCATCCTCATCCCCCTCCTCCGATACGCGCTGAGAAACAGACCGGAGGGTGCTCTGGCTATCAAGGGACATATCTTCCTCCACCGTCTCTTGTGACAAGCGCAAAGCTTCCGACTTCATGCTGAGCAGTGAGTTTTTCAACAGGCAAAGCAGCGGGATGGTGAGGCTGATAATGGCGGCATCGCCGCTGACCATCTGTGTTGACTCCTCAAAGTTGCTCAACACCTGGCAGATATCAGACATCCACGTCCACTCCTCATTGTAGACTTGAGGAATCTGACTGACCTGACTACCAGTTCTGGTGGAAGTTGACATCTGGCAGTCTACAATCGCTCTGCGCTGCTGGTAAACTCTGGATAGCATGTTTAATGTCGAATTCCATCTTGTGGGAACGTCGCACAACAGTCGGTGAGCAGGCAGTTGTAGGCGGCGCTGAGCTGCCCTGAGAGTGGCAGCATCTGTGGTCGACTTGCGGTAAAGCGCACAGATGCGGTCACCTTGGTGAGCAAATCAGACAGATTAGGGTATGTCTTGAGGAACCGCTGAACTATGAGATTGAACACGTGGGCCAGGCATGGCACATGTGTCAGTCTGCCGAGTTGCAGAGCCGCCACCAGGTTACGCCCGTTGTCACACACAACCATGCCTGGCTTGAGGTTCAGCGGTGCCAGCCACAGATCGGTCTGCGCTATGATGCCCTGTAATAGTTCTTGGGCGGTGTGCCTTTTGTCACCTAAGGTCAGCAGTTTGAGCACCGCCTGCTGGCGCTTAGCCACGGCACTGCTGCTGCGCCTACAGCTACCGACTGAAGGCGCCGTGCCCAAGGATGGTAATTCGGAGGAGGAGGTGGAGGAGGAAGAGGGGTCGGAGGAGGAGGCATAGTACGTCTGAGAGACCGTGACCGAGGTAGGCCCCGCAATCCTCGGTGTGGGCAGTACATGAGCGGCCCCAGGGTCAGACTCGGTCCCAGCCTCCACCAAGTTAACCCAATGTGCCGTCAGTGATATATAGTGTCCCTGCCCGGCAGCACTTGTCCATGTGTCCGTGGTTAGGTGGACCTTCTCAGAAACAGCGTTGGTCAGGGCACGGATGATGTTCTCTGACACGTGCTGGTGTAGGGCTGGAACGGCACATCGGGAAAAATAGTGGCAGCTGGGGACCGAATACCGAGGGGCA